>NMUG010011076.1:0-10745 GCA_002855965.1 Monotropa hypopitys
CAAGGGATTGGGAAGGAGTTTGCCCCAACCCTTGAGATTGATATGTGATTGTGAATTATGTCCCGTGACCCCTCCCTTGTGTGTGTGGGTAGGACTTTGTGTGGTTGATGGTACCCGCCCGGGTTTAGGAAGGAGTTTGCCCTACCCGCGTACGACCCCGAGTTTAGGAAAGAGTTTGCCCTACTCGGATGATTTTCGTGTGTGATACCCAGGAGCCTCCCCTTGAGCCGCCAAGTGGATAGTGCAGTTTCGGGTGCGTTTATTGTCCCGTGTGTCTTCTTTGTGTCGCCAAGGGGGACTGACGGATATGGACCTTTGCGGTGTCCCGTGACCCCGCCCTTGTGAGTGTGGGTAGGACTTAGTGTGACCTCCCAAAAGTACAAATCTCGTCGCTCCGGATAATGATGGAGTCCGCTACGGAAGATGCAGAGTGGATCAAGGCCCGATATGATCAGTTGGCCCTCCTAGACTAGAAAAGACTAGCAGCAGTCTTTCATTCTCAATGCTATCAACGGGAGAATCTCCAAAAGTTTCAACAAACATGTACGACCGAGAATCTTCCAGCAAAGCGACTTGGTCTTGAAGTGGATTCTCCCAATACAAGAAGAAGCCAAAGGGAAGTTCTCCCCCACTATCAAGGACCCTTCATCGTGTCCAAAGTACTGACAGGCGGAGCCGTCATCCTAGCAGATATGGATGGACCCGAGTTCCTTCTTCCTCTTAACTCTAATATGTTAAAACTCTACTATGTCTAATTAGTAGAATCTGCTTTCGAATGCAATGATTTAACTCTAACTTCAATTAAAGCACCATCTTATTAACAATTGATCCGGTGAAATTTGAGTGTAGTAGCATTTCCACTCTCTCTTTCGAGGCTTCAATACAAATTTCATTTTCGCCTCTTATCTAACAAGAGCGATTCAAAAGAAAAATATTATCATCATGTTTATACGATGATCAAAGAAAATTGCCACCCCCTTTACACAAACGAAAAGGGGGATTCTACAAAAGATCTCCACTTATATCTTTATGAACTCTTCAGCCTCTCCTCATAATGGAAATGCTCATGCTCGCTCAAAATCATCGGACCTTAGTCAAGAAGTTTATGCCTTGTCGAAGTCAGAATCCGAATCATTTTCAAAAAAATCAATCATCATTATCCGGCATATTTAAAACCCAAGAAGGAAAACTATGACAAGATCGGAAAACCCCGCATGGTTAGGTGCAGTCAAAACCCGAGAGGGGACTACAGCAAAAATGGATCAATCTAGTACGGTCAAAACCCGAGAGGGGATCGTAGCAAAATCAGAACAAAAATAAAAGGCTTCCGGCATAATTATCAAATCCCAAGGGGGAGTTACGGCAAAAATGGATAAAGAAAAAGCCAACCAAACACACACACACAGAACCATTCTCTAAAGTCATCTGAAACCACAGAGCATGTCTGAACAGTGGTGAAGTCAGAGCAGATGTCTACGTAAGAATCGACCTTCTGAGGAATCAGTTCCCTTGAAGATCTAGTTCGATTTGGTACTGTGGTCTATCGCTTCATGTGCTAAAGATTGCGAGGTTATTCACGTGAAAAGGATGAATCTAGGTTTTCGCCTGCAATCAATCGGTGAGGCCTTGTTTATCAAAATTACTTTGGTCGATTAACATAAATTGTGTATCAACCTCTCATAGCAGAGAATTATAAATATCTTGAACATACTTACTCATTTGATATAAATTGCAGATAGTAATATGTGTTCACACATGAAATTGATGCGCTGACATTCTATACAGACCAAGAAACATAGGATGCAGAAAAAGGCAGTATAGACAAAGAAAAGAGACAAACCGAAATAGATTACATTGCGTACAGAATGTGTCTAATCCAAAGAAAAAGAAAGAACAAAGAGGGCTAACTACACAGAGTGTCCTACAAACAAAAGAAGAACAAAAAAGGCTAACTACAAAGTGTCCTACTAAAAAAACAAGTCTATACAATGCTAACAAACTTCCGAAAAAAATTGGCTGTGCTGCAGGTACATCAGATATCCCTGCTCCTGCTATCATCCCTGCTGTCCTCGGCGTCTGGGTCTCCGATCGACAGAACCTCTAGGGGGGTCCGGGGCATCCTGAAAAATAAAGAGAAATCCATTAGCAAATAGAATAGAAAGTAAAATAGGTCTACAATAGATCTACGAAAAGACAAACAGAAAGTGAACTATAGTGTTTACGTACCTCATCTGGGGGAAACTGAGGGCCTGGTGGTACTGCTCCCTGCTGTTCCTACCACCGCAGGAAGTCCTGGTAGAGTCTCCACTGATCCTCATCTGAAGTAGGCTGAGAAGTCTGGGCTCTGCGATCAGCACCCCTCATTATCTGAAAGAAGCGCTCCTGCTCAGCGCCAATCGCCTCTCCGCCTCTAACTGTGGTCGTAGTGGTAAAGTGGCCGATGTATACACTCCGAAACCAGACAGTATAGTCTCCCCGAACTATGAACCCAGCAACGTCGTAATCTCTTTCAATCGGAGATCGAGCCATCCCAAAAGTAGGAGCAGGCGGGCATTTGGGGATCAGAACCTCTCCCGTCGTCTGGCGCCAGTAGTGATCGCCCATGTACAGCTCCCAAGAAAAGTAGGAGAAGAAAGTGCATCGCCGAGATGACAAATAGATCTCGACGCGATAATTGCCTCCCAATACTAACAGCTCAAATGGATACCAGATAACATCGTCTGGCGTGACCAGCTCTAACTGAGAGCGAAGTGTCACCAAATCCAACAGATCCAAAGACTGCGTAGATGGACGCGGCCACCGTAAAGCCCTAGGGACGTCATATCCTAGGGCGGTGGGAAGGGGGCGCCCTACGCTCATGTGCTCAAAAGACCACCACAGGAGAAAGGGCCAAAATCCTAACTGTGTCGGTGAAGGGCATCTAACTCTCCTCCTCATAGCCTGGAGGAAGGAGGCAAAAGTGAAAGACCCTCAATCGAAGAGGGCACCATCCGAGAAGTCAAGAATCCCGACGTAAGCCATAGAAAACAAAGTGTCGTTGTTGCATAAGAAGCACGATACTATCAGATACAAGAGCAACCGTCACCGCCGTCTGAACAACTCAGGGCCGTCTGTCTCTAAGGCGTAGAAGAAATCTCCGCCCCACAGTGCTGAGCCTGGGATCCGCTTCTCTCTCATCTCATGTGGGGCGATGCCCAATACCCTCTCGATGTCATCCTCGGTCCCCGTCGTCCTCTGCACAGGGATCCCTCTGAACCTTAGACCTGTGATAACGGCCCACTCAAAAGGAGTGACACCCAGCTCACAGTCGCCCAGATGGAGCGTGTTGGTTTCACTGAACCAACGCTCGGCAAGGGTCCTAATCAAAGTGTGCTTCGAGCGAAAGGGAGGAATGGCTAAGAAATCGCCAAACCCCTGCTCGATCAAAAAGTCTTGGTATATAGGATGTGCCCGGTTGCAGATGGCAACCGCCTGGAACCACGCTCCTCGAAAGGGTCTCTCCGGTAGAACAAACCAAGCCCTCAGATATACAGACGGATGGGACTGGAGCTGTGTCAAAAGCGGTGTATCAGAAACATGCAATCTGGCCCTCTAAAGCTCCTCAGGAACCATCGTCCCTCTCAGCTGCAACCCCACACCGTCCGGGGAAAAAGTCTCGACATATCCACATCGTGGTGCCTCTAGGTCACCAGGATCAGGTCCAAAATCTATGTCATCAATATCCTCGGGATACTCCTCCCTCTCCTCTGCAGCAGGTCTAGAAGGCCCAGCCTCGTCTGCAGGCATTTTCCCTGGTCTACGCCGAGAAGTCATCCTACAAAACAAAAGAAAGAAAATCATTAAACCCTGACGGTCAAACGACTCAAGTACATGTAACGAAAGCTACAACACGGTGAACATAAAAGGTTGGTAATATCTCTCTATGATTATTGATATATACAATTGTTCCCGAATCCTAAGTTGTAATACCTCTCGATGATTATAACCTGGGGCAAAAATTAATAGGTTGAGTAATATCTTACTACGGTTACCAGCACAGATCCAGACCTACAGAAACATTGCTAGTATCTATCTAAGACTGCAAAACTCACGACTGAGAGGACAGAAACCTAATGTAGTACCTTTCTAAGACTACATGTTCAGATTTATTAATCCCGGTAGTATCTTTCCACGACTACGGAGTTGTGTTTCGCAAGCCTAAGGTAGCACCTTTTTAAGACTACAGGCTTACATTCTCAAGAATCTTGATAATATCTTCCTAAGACTATAGATTCGAAGCCTTCAGAAACCTACAGTGGTATCTCACTAAGGCCACAGGTTAAACCGCTCGGAAGCACAAGGTAGTTCCTTTCTAAGACTACAGGCTAGCATTTCCGGAAGTCCAAGTAGTACCTTTATAAGACTACGGAGTTAAAATTTCAGAAACCTATAGTGGTACCTCACTAAGGCCACAGGTTAAACCGCTCGGAAGCACAAGGTAGTACCTTTCTAAGACTACAAGCTAGCATTACCGAGAATCCAAGTAGTACCTTTCTAAGACTACGGTGTTAAGTTCTCTGAAACCTACAATGGCACCTTCCTAAGACCATAGGTTAAATCTTCTGAAAGCCCGAGGTAGCACCTTTCTAAGACTACATGCCGGTGTCTCTGAGAATCTCAGTAGTACCTTTCTAAGACTATGATTCCAAATCTTTATCCGAATCCTACAGTGGCACCTCACTAAGGCCACATGTTAAGCATTCCAAAAGCCTTGGGTAGTACCTATCTAAGACTACAGGCTTATATTTTCAAAAGACTCAGTAGTACCTTTCTAAGACTACAGTTTCAAATTTTTCAAAACCTACAGTGGTATCTTCCTAAGGCCACAGGTTACGATTTTCAAACTCTCTGCAGCACCTAACTAAGGCTCTGAGCTCGTATTTGCAAAATCTATAGTGGCATCTATCTAAGGCCATAGGTTCACATTTTCAAAAACTCAGATGGCACCTTCCTACGGCCACAGCTTCAAGTTTATAGAAAAACACTTCCGGTAGTATCTTTCTAAGACTACAGATTTATATCTCCGAGACCTCGACGACATCTTTCTAAGGCCATAGGTCCTCATTTTAAATAAATCTCTTCCCAGTGACACCTCTCTAAGGTCATTAAATTTCAAATTCCGTAATATTTCTCTACGATTGCAGATTCTTAAAAACCCCAGTAGCATCTCCCTACGGCTACCACTCGGGGCAAAAAAATTTCGCTTTCGATAGTATCTCTCTACGATTATCGGTCAAGCTACACAGCTCAGAAAATGTTTGGTAATATCTGCCTACGGTTACCAATTAATTGTCGAATCTTACTTACGATAATATCTTACTACGGTTATCGTTCAAGTTTCAGAGTGGTACAATTTTTAATAATATCTTTCTACGATTGTTAATCCACTTACAAACGATATCTTGTCATGACTACTACCCACGATTTCTAATTTCTAAATCAGGTCAGCGATAGCATCTTCCTAAGACTGTCCGTTAAAATCAAATTTTTAAAACACGGTGATATCTATCAATGGTCAAAGTGTCGAAATCAGAGTATCAAAAATTTTTGGTGACAACTTTTTATTGGTCGTCCGACAATAACTTTTTCAAAAACACATTGTTACAAGCACGATCGTCAACCTACGAAAACTTCGGTGATACTTTCCTACAATTACCGTCAAGTCCTAAAATGTTTCAAAAGGTGATATCCCCCTACGGATTGTCCGCCAAATTTTCAAAAATATATTTTTTCGCTATCATAATCGTCTGTTCACAAAAATATCGATATTACTTTGCTATAAATATCGTTAAACATCAGACATCGCGAGTAACATCTTCCTATGGTTATTATGCAAAAATTTTTAAAAGACATATTTCTAAGGTCACCCGTTCAAAATCCTAGCGGCATAATCTCACTAATGATCGCCCTAGTCGAGTTTAAAACGACATTTGCAAAGTTTTCGTTACCGCCCAAAGTGCAAGAAATTCATAAACGGATAGCATAATGGCTATAAACACTAGCGATGCACATTTAATACTCACTGACAGAAATGCAGGTTTTCGACTAATTAGCGTATTTCCTAGTACAGGTATTCAAAATTACCGAAAGCAGGGAAGAAAAATAGTCGATTACTTACTTGTATGATCAGATCCGAGTCCGCCGGGAGTAAAACGATCAAGGGATCAAGCATCGGGGCGTCGTCGAATGAAATCCGAGTGAAGTCAGAGCTCTGCTAAGTCTCTCAAGGTCTTTAGAAGCCTGAAATCAGAATGGAGGCTCACTGCCTTCGCGGCCAAATAAATACGATCTATGTCGCAACTATAGTTGCGACATCGGTCAAAATATTAAATACTGTCAGCCTCGAGCCGCGCGCCCAGCTGGCGCTCCAAGGGGTGGGCTTTGGCGTTTTTTGGGAGGGGATCGGATCTGCCCCAAGACGCGACCCGTCGATCCGAAATGCAACTTCAGGAGCCCGATTTGCGTCACCGACAACTCCAAAAAAATTTCCCATCTACCAATAAATGTCAAATTCCTCTGAGGAGCCGGGAAAGATTAGAAATATATAAGTCGTGAGTCAAAAATTTCACGCATCAATTGGTCTTTGTCTACCATTGCTACGCAAAGTACACAAAAAGGGCAGCTATTGATACCCAAATTTTGACTCAGTCCCCACAAGTTCAGAAATTAGTCAAACGGCCTCTACCGATGTCCGTGTGCATATCCGGAATGTTCCGACCTCTCGCAAATAGCCCCGACGTTAGTCAAAAATCTTGAAACGATGAACCCGCAACGGTAAAGTGTTAAGGAACATTTACCCGTCTCAGAATTCCATTCTGATGCACCAATCGGGACAAAGTTCAAACGAACGACACAGAAACAGCATCCGAATTGGCAAACGGGCCGGCACAAGCAGAATTCTACACAAGCGTCCGAAATTTTTCTTCTGAGGAGAATATCGAAGATGAGCACATTGCGGAGAAGCGGGTATAAAAACTGACTCCATCCGATCCAGCATCGGAATTTAGTTAAGGATAAACGTCAATTCGTTCAGGTTTCTATGCAGCGGTCAGTCGACCTCGGAAATCAACGGACGTATTTTGCACTGACCTCATCTTCAAAGTCTTACATTCCCTACGGAATAGATTTTCTGGAAGTTGAGTAGCCCAGGAGGTGCACCAACCGCTTCTCATTTCAATCAGAATATCAGAGCCATATTTCAGGGTTTTTCCGGAAACTGTCCGAATGAAGCCCGGGATATTTGCTATATTCGTGATCCAACACATCGACCATGAATATCAAATTTAAAATGTTAAAGTCAGAGTTCTCCGAGGGGACGACAAAGAATAAACAGAAGCTTCGGACCAAGATCAGAACTCCGGGATACTTTTTCAATTTTAAATGTATTTTCTTTTATTTTTAATTAATTTTTCCGAAATGATAAGCTCAAATCCGCTCTCAGAAGCTTCCTAAAATATCCAGCCAACACGTGGCACGCGAGCCACGCATTTGGCAGATATTTGCTCTATGTCGCAACTATAGTTGCGACATATAGTAATATATATAGCAAACCACCTCAACTACAATCCAGACCGAATAACCTCATTCCAAGTCCATTTCAAGTTCAAATACCAAAGCCTCAGGGCATTTTTGCTCAAAAATCTTCCAAAAACTACCCAAACTTCGACCCAAAATTCGACAAACCAAAATCCAATCAAGAACAAGTCTCGTTCTTGAAGTATCTCGAGCTTATCTCTCTTTGGTAAATTAATTTGCCTCTTACTCTCGGGAGACTCTTGATAGTCTTCTAATTCATAGTTCGGTATTAGTCATTCGACCGCGTCCGATACTATACCCTACTATATTTTAAAAAAGCTATCTACAGAAGTCGTCTCCCCGATTTGTACAGATACAATTAATCAATTTACCGAGATTTTTTTTATACTTGTCTTTTATGATTTCAAACACATGTCTGCTAAAGAATTCGTTATTTTATGTCTTTCTCCTCGTTAGAATTCAGTACATGCTTGGCTATGCCGGCTCCGCTGTCACATATAAGAAGAACATAAAAACGTCTTCGCCCTAAAATACTCGCTGTCTAGCTCGAAATATATCCAGCTCGGTTATATATATCCTTGTCGTCTAACTCGGAATATATCCAGCTCGGTTTATATATACGATATCTTATACCCCTGTCCATACATATATATTACAGCATATACATATTCTATCTCTATTCAGCGATTAACTTTCGCTTTCTCTAAAAACACTTTCAAACAAAATAAAAATCCGGCATTCAACGTCTGAAGTGAAAGCTTGCAGTAGCTGTCAGAATCGGATTGAAGAAATGCCTTGTGACTCGGATCATTTTCGGAGCACTTGATATCCCGGGAGGATTTTTCATACTTAAAAAGAAAGTAAAACCCCTTCCCCCATTTTCCAAAACCTAGTCGAAGCTCTGTCCGATTGGTAAAAATAAATCCTTCTTCTAAAGCCCGGTTAAAATATATTCTGGTAATTTTTACAGAAAACATTTTTCCGGTCGAAGTTCTGTCCGACTACAAAATACAGAAACACTTTAAAAGCAAAACTAAATTCCTCGATTCGATGTCTGAAGTGAAAGCCTGCAGTAGCTGTCAGAATCGGATCACTAGAATGTCTTGTGACTCGGGTCATGCCGATTCACTTGATATTCTTTGGAATTTTCTAAACTAAAAATATCCTATCTTTTTCAGAAAACGGTGGAAGTTCTGTCCGACTTATTTCAAAACATTCATATTGAAAATAAAGTCGAAGCTCTGTCCGACTAAAAACCGTTTTCTCAAACACGGTCGAAACTCTGTCCGATCGCAGAAAAATGCTTTGTAAGGATTTAGCCGAAGTTCTGTCTGGCTAAAATCTAAAAACCGTTTTCTCAAACGCGGTCGGAATTCTGTCCAATCGTAGAAAAATGCTTTAGTCGAAGTTCTGTCCAGCTAAAATCCAAGATATTTTCAAGGCACAGTCGAAGTTCCGTCCGACTGCTTAAAAACAAAAATAACTCTTTTTAATTGAAATTCAGTCAAATTACAAAAAAAATGTTTTCCGAAACATAGCCGAAGTTCCGTCCGGCTCAGAATAAATTTTTAAAACACAGCCGAAGTTCTGTCCGGCTAAAATCTAAAAATCATTTTCAAAGGCACAATCGAAGTTCTGTCCGACTACCTAAAATAAAACCATGCTTTAGTCAGAATTCAGTCCCACTAAAAGAAAAATATATCTTAGCCGAAGTTCTGTCCGGCTCAAAATTTTGTTTTCAAAATATGCCGAAGTTCCGTCCGGCTCAAAATTTCGTTTTCAAAATACGTCAAGTTTTGTCCGACTATTTTAAATAAAATTAAATTAACAAAACAAAATCATTTTCAAAACACAGTCGGAATTCTGTCAACTGTAGAAAATTATTTTTCGCCGAAGTTCTGTCCGGCTCAAAAATAATTCTTTCTCATCGAAACTGGGTCAAAAGTCACCCATATTTCCATTAATTTCTCCTTTTCCAATCCGGGCCGAAATCTGTCCATCAACAACTATTTCCAAGAGTCTTTCCATTTTATATATCAATCAGTAATAATTCTACATTTCTTTTAGCCAAAAAAACGATTGATTTCGATTCGAAAAGAGATATACTTTTGAAATAGAAGTACCGAAAGGGCGAGTGGGGAGTCTAACACCTTCCTCATTCATAATTAAATCCCCGAACTCGAATTTCTAGTTTTGCAGACACCTTTCCAAAATAAAAAGACATTTTTCTTAAACAAAATGACATCTTTTTACGATAAAAATTCTGGTGACTTGGTACACCACAGCTCAATACCAAGTGGCGACTCCGAAAATTCGAAATCGGCATACTCAGGCCACCCTCTGTTTTCAAACAAACCCCCATATTTTTAAATCAAACCCATCAGCGCATCTTCTTCCGTCCTGGAAAACGGCTCCCGAACAGACGGGGGACGAGGGAAGGACGGAAGAATTTCCTGGCGCAATACCTAGGCCGAAGGATTATGTGGGTGAAGTGACTGTCTTCTTGAAGCCCACCTACATGGTCTACAAGCAAATTCGGGACATGCTATTTTGCAGGCGTCCGGACCAGAAAATGGGTACGGAGGCCAATTACGTTGGGTGTGCATTCTGCACCTATCATGGGGAAAAGGGTCACTTCACGAACTCTTGCTAGTCGTTCAAGGCCTATATAGAATAGTTGGTCCGACAGGGACACCTCGGTCGCTGGATCGACAGGCCGAAGACCCAGGAATTAGTCAGACGAGCCAGGCCACCCGTTCTAGAGGAAGAGAACGCCCCGCTTATTCCATGAGGGGTAAAACTAGCCTCCGGACAATTGTAAAAACGCTTTCCTTATTGAATGAAAATTTTTTATCAATATATCCATCTGTTTTTGCCTATGAATAATAACAGGTCTTGAAGCAGAGATTCTGCCTCCAGTAGGCATGGATCCGGTAGGCGCAGCTTTGGGCTTTGATTATAACCTACCGTCCACCACCGCATGAGGTCCGACCGGTCGGGAGGAGTCCGGTTCTCTGATACTCGTGGCTCCGGCAGGTGCAACTTCGGGCTTTGATTATAACCTGCTGACCACCACAGCTTGAGTCCGGCACTCCATCCCTCAGCAACGGAATCACTCGGGAAAAGTCCGATTCTCCGATACTTGTGGCTCCGACAGGCGCAGCTTCGGA
>NMUG010011077.1:0-10744 GCA_002855965.1 Monotropa hypopitys
CATCGGTGCAAACTTGCTTTGATACGGTTTGCTTGAAACTCCTCGTGCTCTCCTGGTAATTGGGCACTGCACTCTCAGTAATTGGGCATCCATTCCTTCTTGAATTCCCGGTTAAGGAGTCATTCTTATGGAAGAAGGGACCTGTGCACCAGTGCAGGAACCGGTGCAAACTTGTTCTGCTGCTCAGGCTTGTATTCTCGGAATTTGCGGGAATTGGGGCTTCTTCTCCTTCCTGAACTTCCAGAATTTGCTGGATGTTTCAAAAAGTACAAGAAAATTTGGAAGAAATAAAATCAGATCGGGGAAGGTACAACCAAAAGAATAGGAACACAGACCAGATGTTAGATTTCCCTAGACTTTGTGCTCGGCAAAGTTTTAGACAAAGCAGGAGGGCTTTTGAGATAGGTAAAAGTAAATTCATGGATATAAAAGTCAAATCAACATAGTAAAAAGATGCAAAATATGTTTCCTTGCACAGAAAAAATTATTCTTGAGGCAAAAATGATTCTTCCCGTACAAGAACATTCATTTCCGAATAGGAATGGTCCTTCCCATACAAGAATAATGATTCCCGAACAGAAATGATCATTCCCGCAGAAGAATAATCATTCCCGAACAGAAGTGGTCCTTCCCAAACAAGGACCAGTACCCCGAATAAAAACGAACGGGATGAACAATGCTACGACAACAGACTTGCTACAGTTCGAATTACAAGGGCAAACTAAGTGCGACAGTAGTGCAGTGTGTGCAGGAGATTGGTCGAAAATAATTAGTAGAACATTTTCAACAAAAAGATGATAATCAAATTGAGAAAAAGCAATATGAAGAATCAATTAGGATGACAAGTCATGATTTTTTTAAATGAGTAGAATGAGAAATTCTAATTATTAAATATATTTCAAACAAAAAAGAATGTTATGCACAAAGTGAAAAGACATTAATCAAAAGTAATGATAAAAATTGAGTTATTAGAAGCAATAAAGATGCATTAAACGTTAGAATAAATACACTAAAGAGACCCATTTAAAACGAGAAAAGAATGAAGATAAAAGGAGAGAAAAAGGACAAACATAGGTACACACAAAAAACATACTGAAACTCTCTTTGAAATTCAATTTTTCGTGTTTTCCGATTATTAAGTTTTTCTGAGAAAGATTCTAACTTAAGCATCGGAGAGTTCTCTCGGTCGAAAGCAGTGGATCTTTTACGTTTGTTTGTGGTTGCAACATAGCGAAGAATTCAAGAGTCAAGTTCAGAATTGACAGGTATGACCTCCATTGGATAATTCCAGAAACAATTCCACCCACAACTTTCATAATTTGTAGAAAGACTGATTTCTGTGACCCCAACACTTTCAACACATTAGGATATAAAGTGGAACTTATTCAGTTCGATTTTCTTGATTTAGCTCTAAGTGTAGAAATAATGGAGATAAGTGTGTTACAAACACAAGTCTTTCATTCGACTCCTACCAAAGGGCATAGTACTTTGGAACAAGTCGCAAGAGTTTCTCTCCTGAATTTCCTATCGGACAGAAGAGGAAATTAATCAAAACAATTGTGTATTCCATCATTGAGGATCACACACTGCCGCCACCTAGAAGCTAATGAGGGAGTAAATCCGGACTTATCCAGCAATCCCTATGTACGTGGTCTTGCCTATATTGTACGCACTAAGTGAAATCTCTTGGACTTCGTCTCCAGTAGGATTCGAACCTAGGTCAGCAAGGCTGGGATTTCCAGCCACGCCATGCTACTGTTGGGGATACACCCGTGGATGTGAATAGGAAATTAATCAAAAAATGTGCGTACGTTTGACCCGACATCCTTTACCACTAAAATAAAACTAATAAATACCATAGTACTAAGAGAAATAATTTTATGATGAGTAGCAGTTAGTTGGTCCTTTCCCATATCGGCAGGTGGATTGTTTGGCTAACCAAAAGCACAATAACTATCAAACTCAATGTTCATATTAACAACTACACCATACTGCAGTTGTAATGGTACAATTTTGTGCTTCCAAATTCAGAAGTCCAGTCAATCTAAGTAATAAGAAAGTCATCAGAACAGCCATTAGTTTAACAATCGATCAAAAACAGAATCTTTCATTAGTTCAACAATGGGTGCACCAACTCCTTATATTGTTGACTTTGTTGCACTTTTGATGTCACTTTTGACTGATTACCTAATCTCTCAAAGGGCCAAAACTTCACTTTTATTTTTTTTCAGTAAATCTTCCTTAAGTCAGTATAAATAACCAGTGTGTGGCATAGTATTAACTCAAATAAGGTTCTAGGCTTACACATAGCAAAGACAAAGACTAAAGGGACAAATACTAAAGGGAAGAGGCAAGAAGATGGAGGCTTATAATTGTTATGTTAAGCCACACTGCAACTGCCTCTTCTTAGGGCTTTTGTTCTTACTAAACTTGATAGCTTCCTTTGCAAATGCAGAAACTCACCACCACAACTTTGTTGTACGTCTTCTTCTTCCTTTCTTTCTTCGGTAGTCATCTTTCTTTAGTAGTCATTTTGATTTCGGTTTAAAGTAAATGTAATCTTTCTTGAAATAGGTCCAACAAACTCCAGAGAACAGACTGTGCAGAACCCACAACATACTCACCGTTAACGGTCAGTTTCCAGGGCCTACATTGCAAGTCCGAAATGGGGACAGCCTTGTTGTCAAAGTCCAAAACAGCGGTCGTTACAATGTCACCATTCACTGGTAGAACTAAACTGTAAATCTAAAGTGTGAATTCCATCAGTTCAGAATGAATATTCATAGTTTCATATGATCATAACCTCAATGTGCTTTTATACATCAGGCATGGAATTCGCCAATTGGAAACACAATGGGCAGATGGCCCCGAGTACGTGACTCAGTGTCCGATCCAGCCAGGAGCAACTTACACGTACCGGTTTACAATTAGAAATCAGGAAGGGACCTTTTGGTGGCATGCTCACAGCAGATTTCTTAGAGCTACTGTTCATGGAGCACTCATCGTCTTACCTAAAGCGGGTTCTACGTACCCCTTCCCAAAACCCACACACGAAATCCCTGTTCTTCTCGGTAATAACAAATTGCTCAATCTCTCTCCCCCTCTTAAATGATGAACTAACCATAACAATGATATTTTTTATTTATGATGAACAGGAGAATGGTGGAACAGGGACGTCATTAGCGTGCAAAGACAGGCAATTTTTACAGGGGGAGCGCCGAATGTGTCTGACGCATACACCATAAATGGTCAACCCGGTGATCTATATAGATGTTCCAGCAAAGGTTTGCACAAATCTTAACTGACTACTAGTAAGCAAAATTTTTTTGTCATCACACCAATGACATCGAGCGACAAATTTTCGCTATGATCAGGTACCGTAAGATTCCCCGTGAATTCAGGCGACACGATCCTACTCAGAATCATCAATGCTGCACTCAATCAACAACTCTTCTTCAAGGTAGCCAACCACACATTCACCGTTGTGGAAGCTGACGCTGCCTACACCAAGCCATTCCCCATCTCAACCCTCATGCTTGGACCAGCTCAGACAACCAACGTCCTCCTCACGGCGAATCAGCTCCCAGGACGCTACTACATGGCCGCTCGCGCCTATGCAAGTGCTCAAAATGCACCGTTTGACAACACCACCACAACTGCAATCCTCGAATACAAATCCACCGGAAAAGGAGTTCCCTCAAGACCAACCTTACCACAGTTACCTGCCTTCAATGACACTGCGACCGTGACAGCATTTACCTCACAATTAAGAAGTCTTGCTAGGGTCGAAGTCCCGACCAAGATTGACGAGAACCTGTTTTTCACAATTGGGTTAGGGTTTGTTAACTGCGCTCCTGGACCCCGATGCCAAGGGCCTAACAATACTCGTTTCGCTGCTAGCATGAACAATGTTTCGTTTGTGCTACCAAGAAGAACCTCTTTACTCCAAGCCTCTTACCAAAATATACCTGGTATCTATACAACAGACTTCCCGCCTGTGCCACCAAGACAATTCAACTACACAGGCAATGTGAGTCGAGCATTGTGGCAACCTAGGTTTGGGACTAAGCTCTATAAACTAAAGTTCGGATCCAATGTACAAATTTTGCTTCAAGATACAGGTATCTTCTCAACAGAAGATCACCCTATACATCTCCATGGATACCACTTCTATGTTGTTGGAGAAGGATTTGGTAACTTTAACCCTACAAGAGATACATCATCATTCAACCTCATTGATCCACCTCAACGAAACACTATTGACGTCCGTGTCGGTGGATGGGCAGCCATCCGTTTTGTGGCTGATAATCCAGGTAATTTGAAAGAATAATATATATACATGGCATTTTAATACATTTCAAGTGTGACTATGTACTTCACTTATCCTCTTTTTATTGATCCCTTCTTGTTTTCTTCTCGAAACAGGAGTTTGGCTGTTTCACTGTCACATAGACGCCCATCTCGCCTGGGGTCTGGCTATGGCTTTCAACGTTGAAAATGGAGTAGGGAAATTGCAGTCCCTACCGCCCCCTCCAGCTGATCTGCCTCCATGCTAGGAGATTGATCTAACGGAGCAAAATGGTTTCCCAAATAAGAAATTGTTCACAGTAGTCCCTAGTTTTATTAAAGTTTTGCTTGTTCCTAATCTCCTATTTTGATTAGGAAAATGTCATGTTAGACGGTCACATGTGGTTTTCTTTGTAGCCTACCGCAACATTTTTTTGGCTTTGTTGAATTTTCAATCATCATTTGATTCTATGTTTCCACTGAATAAATGTAATGAAGTTCAATCTCCAAGGTTGTTTTGGATTTGTTCTGGTTTCTTCAAGGCAGTCATCTAAAGCAAAAGATACAACTCTCTACTCACCAGCTCTTACACACTTCACAAGGGAAAAACACTCTTACCCAATGTTCAATCTCGTCGCAACCTCGTGCCCTGTAAAATGCCATTTTCCCAGACATAAATGCCAATGTGACCTCTTAACTAAATGCATGAATGAGAGGGCTCTTCTTCGAAGGTTTTGTCGTACTAAAAAGCACTACTATGCGTCTATTAATTTCTCTGCACGACTCATAATCTCTTAGCCGAGAAAACAATCGATTTCGATTCGAAAAGAGATTTACTTCTGAAAAAGAAGTACCGAAAGGGCAAGTGGGGTGCCTAACATCTTCCTCATTCGTAATTTAATCTCCGAACTCGAATTTCTGGTTTTGCAGACACCTTTCCAAAATAAAAAGATATTTTCCTAAAACAAAATGACATCTTTTTATAAACAAAAATTCTGGAGCAAGTTCAAAATGTTCACCAAAGATCTTTGCATGGATGGGACAACCCATTCTAATGGTCATTGTAGGATAAATGGTATGAGATTCGATGTTTATTCAACCTCTTTATACACTTTCAACCTTAACGTAGGCCAGTTAATATACAAAACTACTTTTTCATACAAAGGGTGCAACAAAGGCATAGAGCTGTACCGGTGCATATCATCAACCATGCATCACCCCACATGGTTTGACAAATTTGAACTGACTGACCACTGGGCTGTCCAGAACTTGTCCCTTTAACCAAACCAAAACAAACAAAATTGAGCCTCTTTAAGTCCCAATCAAAAAAAAATTCAATATGCTCTGTCGAGTGCATCATGTTCCATTATATATAGTAAAATTAGATTCTTACGAACTACAACTTCTAAAGTCAATTTAGGTGTACCCCTCCTCTTAGTTCTATCATCTATCATAACTCTATCACTCCTCCTAACTATCGCATCAACAGGCCTACGATAGACATGTCCAAACCAACTTAACTTATTTTCTCTTATCTTAGTTTCTAGTAGCGTTACACCTACCATATCGTGAAGGTCTTCGTTTTTAATTCTCTCTCGCAAAGTTTTATCACACATCCATCTTAATATTCTCATTTCAGCGACATTTTATTCACGTGTTGTTTCTTAGTTGCTCAACACTCTGTACCGTATAACATGGTCTGCCTTATGGCCGTACGGTAGAACTTTCTCTTCAACTTTGCAGGTACCTTACGATCGCATAACACTCTCGTAACACTCATCCACTTGATCCATCCAACTTGAATTTTGTGCGTAACATCCTCCGTTAACGATACATCTTTACTAACAATTGAGTCAAGATACGTAAACGCTTACTTCTTGTTAATTTCTTATTTTGGAGGGTCACTGTGTCAACATTAGTACTTTGGTTATCACTACTTCTACTAATCCCAAAACCTTGTGACTCTAATATTTCTCTCCAAATTTTAAATTTTGCATTAACATCTCTTAGAGCTTCATCTACCAAGACATCATCATCTGCAAACAACATACACTATGAGATATCATCATAAATGAGTGTAGTCAATTCATCCATAATTAAAGCAAAAAGATAAGGGTTCAAAGTAGATATTTGATGTAATCATACTATGATTGGTAATTTACTTATTTTTCCTACAGGAGATCTAATAGTGGTGACAGTACATTCATACATATCTTTAACCACATCAACGTATCCCCTTTACCGACTCTGATCTTTATTCGGACTTTCTGAATGTAAAATTTATCAGTGCAATTGCCTACAAGGTTTCTACAAAAAAGACAACGACCTCGATATTCATTTTCCTAGGAAAGTATTTAAACCCAGAAAATAAACCAGCAACGTCATAAAGTCCTTCCTACACCAATTGACAGAGCCGGTCAGTGCATTAGATCCTCTTATGGTCAGACAAGGTTGGCTAAATTTTTAGATGTCCAGGTCGACTCAAAACCTCATCATCCTAAAGACCCTAGACGTGTCTCACTATTTCCTAAACTTTTTAAGTTGTTACCATTAACATTGTGCAAAACTTTATTTGGTACAAAGCAAAGTGGTACCTGCAATGTTTGGTGACTGAGAGAAACTCGAAACATAAAGGCGTGTGAGCCACCGGTCCCATGCACCATACATTGCGGCGAAGGGATAAAAATGTGGAAGTCTTGGAAACATCAGGAAGATGGATCAGATATTAGACAACTAAGATTTGAGCTACTCCTGACTGAATAAGTTATTCACACACATATACAACGACATAAGTGGACCAATGGCATGAAACCATGTTTTTGTGGAGGCTACAATTAAAGCAACAAAGAAGGTGATCTCTATAGACAATATTAAAACAAGAACTCTGAAATAGAAGAATGAGTATAAAAGTTTCAATTTGATAAATATTCCAACTTTCAGTAGCCTAAGTGTCCTACGGTTCAAGAAACAAATTTCAGGCAACGAGTATCATTGTGTATATTTTGACAGCGGATAGCACAGAAGCGCATCCCACATCGTACACATGTATACTTAGCAGTGAATCCACAAACAGTGCAGAAATGGCGACGTGTGGCGGAGGTTGGAGGGCCGACTGCTGCTCTCAAATAGGAAGGCACGTGAAGAGGCAAAGATTCCAGATTTGCCTGTATTTAGGTAGGTAATATCTGAACGTAAAGGAAACAAGGAGGCAAAAAGAGAAACAAGACTTAGAAAGAAAATTCGAGACACATAATAAAAAGCAGCAGTCCTATATTACCTCGTGCAAAAGTTCCACGAATGTTCGTGGGGCCTTCTTAGCATTCTCAAGTGCTTTTGCCTGACGAGTTTTACGTTTCGTGCTTTTTGACTGCTTCTTTGTATAAACTGCTAATAAAAGAAGTCAAAAGTACAGGAATGAATTCAAACAGAACACTGGCAATATTATTTATTCATTTCTACAAGAAATATAGAGTAGGTGAAATCAGGTATACTTGCTTCAATCTTGCACATATACAGGAGAGAATTTAGCCACTGAATCATAAAATTCAAAGGAAAAATCCACATACAAGGAAGAGGGAAAGTTTTCTAATCACAAGAACGTCATTAAATCATGATTTTCGTTGGTCACTTGTTCTCGTGCTGAGGCACTTCAGTTATAGCTTTGACAAAATTTAACCAAGTTCAAATCAAATTCCAATTGAACGAGATAGATTTGATCAAAACAACGCAGCTAATTACTCTTTTGAAATCGAAATCATCATATCAAACATGTGTCGCAAACAGGGCATCCAACACAAGGTTGAGGAAACGCAAAGCAATATAAAGCAAAATGCTGAAAAAATTGCTGCGTGGTTAAGAATATGAAGAACTGGCCAGTAACAAAGAAACAGTCTTACCAAAAGCTGATAAAGAATAGGTAAACATAAACCTAATTACTAAAAAGAAAATTCTATTCAGGCAATGTTACTCATGAGACCAATCCCAAACGCTTTGAGCCTTGGAATGACCTGATGGTAAGACTACCTACAAAGATATCAGGCACCATCACTTCTGTAAGGTTCAAAATTCATAAGGATAGTATTTTAGTTTAGTTGATAATTTCATGATTGACAAAATATAATAGATTGAGTTGTAATCTTTTATTTATAAAAGCGTCTGTTTAGAAATGTGGAAGGAATATCAAGTGGTCACGTAATATATTTTATTTTTCTTATTCGAGTCTTCGGAAACCAATGATTTGATTGGGGTTGAAGAAGATTTGAGAAGACATGATCAGAGGCATCAAGAAGGCATTTTTTGTAGGTGTTCAGGATCATTAGCGGTCGCTCAAGCGACGAGAGGACAGCTCGAGCGAAAATCAGACGGCCCAAATAGATGGAAACGAGCGAACACCAAACCGCTTGAGCGGTTGGTGCATCGCCCGATGCGCGCTCGAACGCTGGTCGAGCGGATGAGGCTGGCGTCGCTTAGGGTTGTACCATTGTTTTATGCAGAATCTTTCTAAAACCTAATGTACTACAGCCTATATTATATTACCTAAAGATGTCAGTCTACTGTATTATATAATCTACTACCCTAGTATATATTAATGAGAGTAGGCGTGGGTTTTAAGGGGGGCTATAAGAAGACATTTTGTGAGTGAGAGAATACATTTAGAAAAAAAATGTTTTCTAGGATACTCACACACAAAAGACATTGAGTGTTTTATTTTTTTATACACAGAGAGTTTTGAGAGATAGACACATGGAGTGATTTACACAGAGGGTTTGATTCTTTGAAGTTCAACATGAGTTATTGACGATCGTTCTTTGGCAACTTAAAATGGAGTTCTTCGTACAAGAACATCAATCAATTGGTGCAAATCAACAGGTTCTACTTAAGGGTACGAGGAGTCGCAACAGAGTCGATCAAGTACCAGAGCGGTGCACGTGAATTCGGCAATGTGGACTTAGAGGTATCTAGGTTGAGTCTTAATGTCGTGGGTAAGCTTGTAACTATTATCTATGTAAGTCATAGATTATAGTGCTTGATTTTTTCCCGTGATTTTTATCCATCCAGGAGTTTTCCACGTATATCCTCTGTTATGCTGCTCATTGATTCTTGTTTACGCTTTCTCTCTCATGTATGCGTAGTTAGATTAAATTTAATCAATCGGTAAATTAATTTAGAATCTGTGATAGGATTTTAAAGATTAGATTATTGCGACGTCGCAATCAATCAATTCCCGCATCGGGCAAATTTCAATTGGTATCAGAGCAGGTCGCCCAGATTTTGGTTTAACCGCCTTGAATGGATCCTGTTTTTGCATTAAACATGAATCAAATAGATTTTAAGATGCCCATTTTAGATATTTCTAATACGGATTATTGGAAATCAAGAATGCGAGTTAGAATACGTGCAGTAGACAAATTTATTTGGAATTCCTGTGTTACCAAATATATGCCCCCCCCATAAAAAGAAGAATAGAAAATTAACTCATAAAGCGATATCAGAATTAAATGATTTAGAAAGAAAAGAATTGAATGCGAATAATCAAGCATTAGAAATTTTACTTAGTGTTGTGGATGTTTCCTTACATAGCAAGATTTCTGATTGTAAATTTGCTAAAGATGCTTGGGACATTATTTTTAGTAATCAAGAGGATATCGTTTTGACTGCATCGTTAGATTCTGCATGTTCTAATTCACGTGGTGATTCGTCTAGTGATGAAAACGAGAAAGATAAAAATCTAGACGAAGTTAAAGAAAAATATAATCACCTTCATAATTTTTGTGAAAAATTGTTGAGAAATAATAGTGATTTGAATAAAAAGATGAAAGAATTGAAAGAATCATTAAAAGTTTTCAAAAAAAGAGAATTTAAAATTGGAAGTTGATTCTCTTTTAGAAAAGAATAAGTTATTATCTTGTGATAAAGGAAAGGAAGTTGTGGATAATTCTATTATAACTACTATTGTTTCTGAGAATGTGCATCCAGGTACAAAAACATTAGACCATATCCTTTCTATTCAGAAACCTTTCGGAGATCGCACCGAACTTGGATTTGTTGCCACCTCATCAAAGCCGTCATCTGAGGTAAAGGTAACAAAATTTGTGAAATAATAGGAAAATTCTCCTCCAAAGGTCAAAATCTAAATTCGACAACCAAAGGCGATTAAGGTAGCAAAATCCGTTCCAAAATGGATACAGGTAAATTTTCAAGTTGACCATAAAAAGCAAATTTGTTTATACATGTCATCATTATAGTAAAATTGACCATATTCGTCCTTACTGCTATAACATGCATGGTTTCCCTAATGAAAGATTTTCTTATGTTAAAAGAACCAATTTTGAAAGGAATAATCAAAAGGGAAATTTCAATTTTGGTAGGACTAGTTTTGAAAAGTTTATTTATATTCCTAAATCCATGTTAAAAGAAAAGGAAGTTAAAATTAAGAAAGTGTAGATTAGGAAACTAG
>NMUG010011078.1:0-10744 GCA_002855965.1 Monotropa hypopitys
GGGGGGTCACGTGCCCCCCCTTGTACCAACATACGTCCGCCCCTGTGTACGGGAATTTACAAATGTCCCGTGGTGGTGTCTTTGGATTTAGGATTGTTAGGAGACCGAACCAATTACAAAAACACACACTAGGACGGACCAAAAATCACTCACAACAGGAAAGCACGACATACATGCATGTATGTGGTTCATGAAATTTGGCTATTTCCATGCCTCACCAATTTCCAGTGCAGTGAGAAGGGTAGTATCCGCTGGCTAGGGTATAGTCAAGGAATTACCTTGGTAAGGTGGCCCGTTCTAATCAGGCTCCACAAACCCAACAAGGATTTACTTCAGTTGTAAAAAACTGTTGACAATCAAGAGAAAAAGAATTTTTAGTGGATATTATAATTTAAATATTTTGACCATGATTTAGAATTGGTAAATTGAGTTGGAAGTGGAGTATGGATGATCGGATGTTCTTGTTAAAAATGAATAAGTTTATCAAAGAGATCTTGTAGTCGCTGTTATTCTTATTGGAATTGGGCTTCCTTATAAATTGAAGACACACCATGAGCAAGTGAAGATGTCATTATAGATTTAGTTCTGGGAGGTCAGCAACATGAATAAGACATTACTTGCTTCAGCCCATCATGAGATTTTCCCTTCTTTTTGTGTGTGTTTCTGATTGCTATATATCAGATTCTCGAAAAAACTGGGTATCAGGTTTCAGTTTCCATTGGTCTCTACAGATAGGATTAGTGAAGGGGACTATGTTTAACATTTTGAAATGTTGGATTTTCCTTTCTATTCCTCGTTTACGTAATGTACGTTGTGCCTATACTCAGGTCTTTATTATCTTAAACCTTTTAGTTAAGAGCATCTCTTGAGTGAACATAACCATTTTCGAATGGCTTACGGTATGGGAGAACCTGACACTAAAAAATAGGGAGGTGCAGATTAGAACATAGATTTTAGATTAGATGTGCAGTAAAAAATTGGTAACTTTAGTCTTCTCTCGAAAAGGCGTACTAAACTATCGCAGAGAATTGAGGGCATGAGGTGAATTAAAGAGGCAAAATTATCGCAGAACTGATGGCTAAGAAGCAAATGAAAGCATCTATTCGGTGGAATGTCCCAAGTGTTTAGGTTTCACACCATTAAAGTAGTTGAATATGTGATTCCACTGATCTGGAGTATTTAAGCATTGTTTTAAATGTGGCTGTTTAGTAGCTTTTTATTTCGGTGTTTCTTCCCTGTTTGGGCATTTGGCCTCGGCAGATTATTGACTGAATTTGTGGTTGAGTGCAGATATTGAGCAAATACTCATGGAGGCCCAGCATCGATGGCTCCGACCTGCTGAAATTTGTGAAATTCTTCGAAATTACACAGATTTTCGGATTGCTCCAGAGCCTGCACATATGCCTCCAAGTATGATTCTTAGTTGCATTCTCCCGATCTACAAGCAACTACACACGAACCGTACTCGATATTTGGATTAATGTCCCTAGACAACAAAATTTTGCAAATGATTTTTTCTAGGTTTACATGGTCTTGCGGATTGATTGCAACAACATAACATAACTCATGTATTCCCCAATCATTGAGGTGAGGGTATGGGAAAAAATCAACGCTCAGTTGATACTTATTAATGAGTGTATGTGAAGGAGAAATGACGAGGACAAACCTAATTTTTGGTAATAATATGCAAAGTAGTAGTGCTCAAACTCGAACCCAAAACTTTAAGTTTATTGGACTGAGTCTTTACCACTGTACCAGCAGTGGCTTCCCAAGATCTTGCGGATGGATTGCGATGTTAGAAATTGTCCTTTGATGAAAATGATTATGGTCATAGAAATTGTCCTCGTCAATTTTTTGGGTTCATTTTTAGTCCTTCCATTTTTCATTCCTTCTTATTTATCTGCCTTCAAAAACACTAAGCGTCCAAATTCACATCTGTTTTGCAACTTTTGTCATGACAATTATTCAATCAGCACTTACTATAGTATGCGCCATAGGAGCCCAACCATTTAAGTGGAAGTTTAGGATGGGAGAAACTAAATGTTTGGGACGAGTAGCGCTTTTGTAGTTAACTTCTTTAGACTCAATATTTCCTTGCATTTGTCGTATGCACATTCTCTAAAGGCCAAGTATTATTCCCCCCTCCCTCCCTATCTCTCTCACGCATTTCCAAGGTTCTACTGACATTACAGCTATCCCGCTTACTAGTATACCATCTTGCCCTTTTCTTGGGTCTTTTCTATCCAAGTTCTTTTAGTTTGACCATATTTTTTCCCTTGTCAAGTATAGTTTTCTTTGGTTCAACTTGACTACTTGGTGGAGGTTCCAGTAATAATCTTGCAAAACTAAGACCCACTAGTGAATTTAGTAGTACCTCACCTTTTCCTTTACATTTATTTTGTCCAATTTTGTTTTTGTTTTGTCTTTCTCTAATGCATTGGGATTTTGCATTTTGTTGAAATCTTGTTATCTGGGTTGGGAGTTTGCATTTTCTTTTCTTTAGATTGAATGGAGGCGTATTTGTCATTTCAACGATTTTAATCTGGGTTCTTGGTTCTCTAGTCCCGGAATTTCATTTCTTAAAGTAATTGTCATGATTTTCTAATTGATTAAAGTGGTTTAGTTTTACATTACCATCCTTTGTTAGGTCCTATTTGGAATTGGGAAGTCAAGATGGTGGGTCAACAGGTTGTCTTCATGTTTAGAATATATATAAGAGCATAATTGCAAATGTAGGTGCTTATGAGGTTGTCATGTTTATTTTGCCTTTGTCATTTTCTTCATTTTTGCCGTTATATTATCTTAGGGCTGTTCTAGGAATGGGGCAACTGAGAAGAACAGGGTGGGTTGTGGAGGCTAGCAATTGCAAAGTACATTGGCTTGACAGGCATGTTTCTTTTCAGGTGGTTCACTTTTTCTTTTTGATCGGAAGGTGTTGAGATACTTTCGAAAAGATGGACATAACTGGAGGAAGAAGAAAGATGGAAAGACAGTCAAGGAAGCACACGAGAGGCTCAAGGTTTGTGCAGAAGGATGGTACTTATATATTTGTGGAAGACAAGCTTTGATTTTAAGTTTTTATATCTAGACCAGTTTGCTGATCATATTCTATAATTTTCCCTACCATCTATACTGAGGAGTTCTTACTGTATATTGGTAGAAATTCCATTAACTAATCCGTATTACATCCTCTCAGGCTGGAAGTATTGATGTGTTGCATTGTTACTATGCCCATGGAGAAGAAAATGAAAATTTCCAAAGGCGCAGCTATTGGTTACTTGAGGAGTAAGTGTATAAACATTTCCTCGTATTAATTTCGGCATTTGTATTTTTTGGTTTGAGTATCGGCACTTTGCTCTCTCTCTCTCTCTCTCTCTCTCTTTCTATATATATATATATATATCTATCTCTATCTCTATCTCTATCTCTACTTTATATGCCTACATATGTCTCCATATGCGTACATGTACTGTTCAGCATTGAATTACTGATTAGGATCTGTGACCAATTTTTCTTATGGAACTGCATATATGTTTATTAACCTATGTCGATGCATTTGGAAGCCACACTACTATTTTCTTTATGGTGCAGGAGAAAATAGGGTTTAAGGGTTCACCCGCTTTTGTTGTAGTGGTTGTCATTATGATTGTTGGAATTACAGCCACATACTTTGATGTAAACTTCTTTTTAACATTTATACACTTCCTGAAATTAGCTCCCCCTTGAAACTTCAAAGTGGACAATTTTAATGGTTGAACCTTTATGTTTATTTAGATGTTCTTTTGGATGGGTTTTCTTGCACATTCTCATTTGCTTCCTATTTGGATGGCACCTGCTGCAGGGAGCTCTCACACATTGTTCTTGTCCACTACCGGGAAGCAAAGGTTATAATTTTATGCATTCCGTTACGTAGTATATATAATAGCCATCAGTGTTATATTTTTTGTTATTTAGTATAGATAATATCTATTAGTCATCTGTTTCTCATATAGTATTACTCTGAATCGAGGATATATTTTATGTTTTTTTAAAATAATGAATTTGTTTTGGTAAATAATGTATTATATTTTATCCTGTTTAAGTTGCAAAAACATAATCTTCTGGCTTGTACATTGAGTTTTCTTGTGTATCAGTAACTGCCTTTTATTGGAACCTTGCTATGGGTAATATAACCAAAGTCTTCTGTTCTCCAAACTTTTATTTCCTTGTTAGATTCTTTTTGAAATTCTGTATTTAGCATTTCTCCAATATACGATGCTCTTCCATGTGTTCTAGTACTTGAAGGATCAAATATAATATTACCTACAGGCTTGGTTTTTTGTTTTGTTTCATTTTCCACTTGCTAATCCATCAACGTATGTTACACGCCTTTGTTTATAATCTTTAACTTTGCATAGTTTACATTTATTTGAAACTGGTTGGTTAAGTCTCTAAGAATCGCCTTAGCTTTCTGATATGGAGCATCACTATAGTTGCCAGCTCCAGTTTTTCTACTGGTTCATGAATTCTGAGTGAACTTATTATTTGTCACTTTGATGCCTATAGTAGGAGATGCAGTGCGCGGGTGTACCACTCAGATTTCCTCTTTCTTCCTTCCTTCCTCTTTTAAGATTTTTAGATGGATGTTTGAAGTTAAATAATCACATCTGTTTGGTCAATGGATTCGGTTAGTTCTACTAGGTTGAAACTTGAATTATGAAAAGGAATGAATTGTTTATTTAGTAATTTTGGAAAACCTGCCTCTTTCGGAGCTCCTTTGTTCTCTTTAAAATGAGTATCAAATCTGTCACAGTTTTAAAAGGCATCGTTTGGGACCGCCTTGGCACTAGACAACAGTTGTCCGCCTCGACTAAGAAGGAATATTATGTATTTGATTACCAAATCAAACCAAACAAAGTCTTAATTTCCGAATATTATATATTTCATGTTATAAAAAAAATTTCATGCATTATTCATTGTTATATTAAGTAAATATTAATTTTCTTATTAAATAATTTAATAATAAAAAACGCCTAGACCCCGCCTAGGACCTCCTCGACTGCCCGCCTAGCGCCTTTTAGAACATTGGTCCTGCCCCCAATTCTAGTGTTTTTTAGTACCTCACAAAAAACATAATGTGGCTACACCATCTAACTCTGTAACGTAACTACACATTTAACATAGACAAAACCAAATTGCTAAAATGTATAACGTAGCAATAAGTTCAAAACGTTACGGCTTTCTACCTTGAACGACAATCCACATCTTATGTGAAATAACATCTCCCACTTTTTGTACATTTTCCATGTTAGACATACTGTGACATAACGTTCAACATGCTGTACAATGGAGCAACACTTAACTCTCACATCTTTTTTGTGATCAATTTAAATCCGGCACCTGAAACATGAACAATAAAATGGTTGAAGTAACCACAGCGATGCTGGATAAAGTTCTAACTGCATTGATTTCTGTTGGTAATGCTGCATGTTGCATCATAGTGCATCACTTGAAATCAGGCTTTCAACCTATGCGTTCCATTGCTTATCATATCTGTATTTGATTTCCTCTATGTTTGGCCGCAATATAGGATTATTTATTTTGATATAGACTTCTTATTTTTCTTTGAAAAATTTTCCCTTCATGGTTTTCTTGTTAGGGATATAGGGCGAACTTCAATCGCATTAAAGAGGCTGAAGAAGTTATTCCCAACTCCCAAGGAAGTGAAGAAGTTGTATCAAATTCTGAGGTTTATAGTTCTGTATCTGTTAAATTTAACGCATACAACTGCCAAGTAGCTTCACAGATTACCGATACAAGCTTGAACAGCCCTCAGGCCTCAGAATATGAAGATGCAGAGTCAGGTGTGTTGATCATCTGTTTTTCCTCAGTTTGAAATCATTAGAAACATCTAATTTCGTATTCGCAATTTGACATCAATGTGTGAACAATAAATGCATTTGCAGCATATAATCACCAAGTAAGTTCGGGATTGCACTCATTTCTTGAGTTACAACCACGTTTAATGGAGAAGATAGAAGACGGACTATCTGTGCCTTACTCCCCGGTGCCTTTCTCAAGTATTATGCATTCTCTCTTAATTCTTATCGCTTCTGCAGCGTATTTTGGAAGCCGACTGGTAACCCTTGAAACTTTTAACAGATGATTATCAAGAAAAGTTGACTGCTATTTCTGGGATGGATTTTGGCCCACTCACTCACGGAGATAAGGGTAAAAACAGTGTTACTGCTGCTTTAACATACACAACCCAGAAACACCTTGACTTTCCATCGTGGGAGGACGAATTTGAAAACAGTAGTGCTGGATTTGAATTGGTCTCATTTCAGCCGACACTTTCACCTAACCCGCCTGACACTTCGAGTTTTAATCCTGGAGGAGGAAATGAGCTTTTAGGGGCATTTCTTACAGATGGATTTGTTAAACAGGAGGTGGTTGCAAGTTACCCACATCTTCAAGATGAGTGGAAGGTATGCCTTAAGAATGATGGTTATCCATGCCTTGGAGGCAGTGTAGCTGTAGGATTTTCTTATGCCAATGTATGCTGCTATATGCTAGAGATTTGATAAATGGTATCTTAGTGTCTTTTTAGTTTTTCTTTTCTTCCTTAATTACATAACTTGCATCATTTTGCACAAGACAAGTGGCTGTTGCAACATATATTTTTCGGGTTCCATTCTCTGACTCTACAGTGACAGTGCATTCATAAAATCTCAGAACTTGTATTTTTATGTTGGGTATGAAGAGAAGTGCCACCAAAGCCAACCTGAACTTCATTTAGCACCCACACAATTGGGCATCACACAGTAGTTGCTCCCATATTGGCACCGGTATTGTGATACTTATAAGCCCAAGCTTCGACTGTTGTACCTAGCTATGGCCCTAACCACCATATAGTAACATTGATTAGATATTTTTCAAACATTTGTGAAAAAAGGAAGACTGAATGTATTATTGAATTGCTATATTTACAAGGGACAATACCCCATTAAATAGAATGTACATGACTCACTTTAGGAAATACAAAATAAAGAAACCATATCAATGGTTACTCAAATATTTACAAATGCAAATAATATATTATGAATATGGAAACGGAATATGAATAATATATGTTGAAGATATATTATTCATATTCTTACATCCCCATTCAAACTCACGATGATTGCATAGAAATCATTGAGAGTCTGTCCAACAAGAACTAGAAACGAGCAGCAGTGCGAGTCTTGGTGAAGAAATTAGCAAACTGAAGATTTGATGGAACAAAAGGTAGAGAAAGAGTGCCGGCTTTAAGATGATGTCGAGTAAGATGACAGTCGATCTCTATATGCTTGGTGCGCTCATGAAACATAGTATTATGAGTGATTTGAATAGCATTACGACTGTCGCAGTAGAGAGGTGTAGGAGAAGACTGAGGAGCATCCAAATCAGATAGGAGCCAGTGAATCCAAATAATCTCAGCAGTAGCCTGAGCCATAACCCGATTGTTAACTTCAGCAGTAGAGCGAGCAATGACAGATTGCTTCTTGTTGCTTTAAGAAATTAGAGAGTCCCCAAGGAAAACACAAATACCCGAGGTAGACTTGCGGTCCATCAGATCGTCAGCCCAATCAGCATCAGCATAAGCATGCAGCTCCAATGAAGAGGTCGAAGACAAGAGAAGACCCTGAAAGATTGTCCCTCGGACATACCACAAGATATGTAGCAGAGCAGCCCAGTGAGTAGACCGTGGTGCAGAGATAAATTTGCTCACGACATGTACAACATAAGCCAGATCTGGACGAGTCACAGTCAGATAAACGAAGCAGCCGACCAGCTCCCGATAAAGAGTAGGATCATCTAAAAGTTCTCCATTAGTAGGAGCAAATTGAGCATGTAACTCAATTGGTATAGAAGATGTCTTTGAGTCTGTAAGACGATCACGATGGAGGATTTCATTGGCATATTTAGCTTGAGACAGGAAGTAGCCTTTGGGAGAGTAGGCAACTTCAATACCAAAAAAATAATGCAAATGGCCCAAGTCTGTCATCTCAAATGTATCAAACAGATGTTGTCTGACACGAGTAATAGCAACACGCTCAGATCCAGTGATGATCATATCATCCACATAGAGAAGTAGGATAACAAGTCCATTGGTAGTGCGAAGAAGAAACAATGTCGAATCATGAGCACTGGGAAAGAAACCAAGTTGTGTGACAACACTCTGAAAGCGATCATACCAAGTTTGAGGTGCCTGTTTGAGGACATACAATGCTCGACGAAGGCGACAAACATGACCAGAAGAATGAGATAATCCAGGAGGAGGACGTATATAAACCTCCTCAATCAGCAAGTTATTGAGAAATGCATTTTAACATCCATCTGATATAGAGGCCAATGACAAGCGACAACAACAGAAATCAGAGTCCGAAGAGAGGTCATTGTGGCAACAGATGCAAAAGTCTCTTCATAGTCAATGCCATACTCCTGAGAGAATACGTTTGCTACAAGACGAGCCTTATAGCGCTCTAATGTACCATCCGAGTGAGTTTTGACTTTGAATACCCATTTGCAGCCAATAATGTTCTTATTTGCAGGACAGTGTACTAGCTCACATGTAGAAGTTCTGTCAAGAGCAGAAAGCTCTTTTTCTATAGCAATGACCCATTTAGGATCCTGACAGTTCTCCTTAAAACCCAGACTCAGAATAAGAATGTATAGAGGATAGGGCAGCACAGTGAGAAGCAGAAAAGCAAGTGTTAGAAGAACCCAACCTTTGCACAGGGTGTCTATCACGAAGTGGGTAGTGGTGAGGTGCAGGATCAAAATCTTCAGAGGTAGACGGGACATGGATAGTGACTGGTGGTTCTGATGGTCGTCTGGAGTATACCAAAAGAGGAGGTAGAGATGCAGAGGAGATGGTAGCTGTAGTAGAAGAGGTGTTGGCTGTAGTACGGATATGATCTGGAGGAAAAGTAGAAATGTACTCGTCACAGGTGAGCAGTATGGAAAGGGGTCAATAGATAGTAATTCTTGTTTAGAGACAGATGGAGAGGTAGAGGGAAGTTGATAATAGGGATGACACTCAAGAAAGACTACATTGCGTAAGCCATAGAGATCCTGGGATACAAGATCATAACAACGATAGCCTTTTTCAGTGTTGTTGTAGCCCAGAAAAACACAAAGGGTAGATCGGGCACTGAGTTTAGTACGGGCATGTTTAGGAAGAAGAACAAAACATTCACAACCAAATACTCGTAGAAGAGAGTAATTTGGGGTAGTAGAAAAGAGAGACTCATAAGGAGTTTTTTCGGACAACAGTGGAGTAGGCATATGATTGATGAGTGAGAACTGCTTCACCCTAAAAACAACTAGGAACAGACTTTTATTCATTAAACTGGTATACAGATTTGTTCATTACATTGGAATACAAATGCTAAAAATGTCATTAAACTGGTATACAAATGCTAATACTGATATAAAATTTTATTCATTAAAGTAGAGGCTCAAATTCGCTATTTCAGCCTCGAATGAGACACTCCTGTCATGGCTACAACAACAAGAGTCGCTAGAGAAAGCCTCACGGACTCACTGAGTTACCCCGCCACAATGTGCGATCGTCACAGCCTCGAATAAAATCAAAACCCTGTGTTTTGAACACCATCACAGTCTCAAACAAAAATAAACCTCAAATCCATAAATTGACATAAACCCATAATGAAATTTACTGGGTTTCAATTGTGACAAACCCAGAAATGGTGAACCCAGAAACAGAATCAAGCACCACAAACGAAATCAAACACCACAAAAAAACCTAGAAACAATAAACCCAAACGAAACCTATTCATGGGGAAGGAGGCTCAGATTGACAATCACCATGGCTGCAACCTGTAAGTTGCCCCGCCATGACGAGAAAAAACTTCATCACAGCCAAGAGAGCCATTAAGGCTCAGAGAAAATCTCATCACAGCGAAGCACAACCAAGCACCAACATAGCCAAACACCAACACAGCCAACACAACCAAGGGTTACGGTTCCAAAATCGAAACACCAAGGCTCAGAGAAAACCTCGTCATATTCAAACCCAAAAAATATAGCCAACCAAAATCGAATCAAAACCCAGAAACCCTAAACAGAAAACCCCCAAAAATCAGAACACCAAGGCTCAGAGAAAACCTATCACAACCAAACCCAGAACAATGAACACTACATAATACAACACACTGCACAATACACGAAGTGACACGATGCACAATACATGTTGAGAGAGAGAGAGAGAAGCTCCTGCTCTCGATGTGTTTCTCGCCTCCCCCTGCCTTCCAATATTCACGACGACACACACACACACACACACACTGGCAACTTAAATTGCAGAGAGAGGCTCGACTGGGGGGGGTGAGGTAGTGTTGGAAGGTAGTGTTGCACCGACGAGCACAGAACCTTAAACGAAAAACTCCAAAAAACATAGCCAACCATGAAACCCTAAACGAGAGAGAGAGAACGAGAGAACGAGAGAGAGAGCAGATCCACAAAATAGATCCCAGAAAACCTAAACGTAAAATCAAAATGGAAAATCTCAAATCGAAAACAACTCAGAAAACATCAACCCCCCAAAACCGAAACACAACCTAGAGAAAACCAGAAATCGAAACCCAACCGAGAAACTCAAAATGGAAAACCCCAAAAAACGAAACACCAAGGCTCAAAGAAACCCTAAACAGAACAACCACCAAAAATCGCAACACAACCCACAAACCCACCCACACAA
>NMUG010011079.1:0-10743 GCA_002855965.1 Monotropa hypopitys
TAGAGCATCCTGAAAACGATTAGGTATGCTTATGGAAGAAAGTTTAAACACAAAGGTTTTATACTGGGGGGATAAATGGGAATAGGACACAAAGTTTGATATGGGGTGTTGAGTACAAGCTCTCACTCTTTTGCGTTGAGCAATAGGAAGGTCTAGATTCATGATGTCAGGAGTAACAGCATTGGTAGGCTCAGTACTATCGAAAGTAGAGTTACCTGGACTCCTAACACGAGAAGGAGATGGCAGTGAAGGATAAGGCATGGTCTCTTGTATCCAGTTAATCTTCTGCCTAGCTCTATCTCTGACATACACCTGTTCGTTGGTTTCCTCCTCTTGCATCAGTTGGTATCAGAGCATCAAGTTTCAATCTCTTGAGGCGATGGCACCTAGAAGATGACTAGCCCAGGAACTTAAAAAAGACTGACTCAACAGGCTCCAACAGACTGTGGAGAACCTAGCGGCGAGTGTTGCTGCTATTCATCTTCAACTACAACCTCAACAACCCCCTCGACTACATCGACAACCTAATCCTCGTGAGGAAGGGGAGGCAGAATCAGATAATGCTTATGGAGATGATGAAGAGAACCCCTTTGCTGGGGAAGAACCTGAGAGGAGATAAGATATACGACCTTGTTATCCTTACAGAAGGGATGAAGGAGAAGCATCGACCACTTCTTTTAGATGGGAAGCAGGCCTGAGAATAGACATACCGGAGTTATCCTACATAGTTTTAAGTTAAGTTCTTGTAGAAGGTTCATGTGTCAAATATATATTACATAGTGGAGGGATTTACCAAATTTGTGTAGAGAGTTGCATGAGAGAGTGTAGTACTCAGGCATTTTTTTGAGGTTTTGTATATAAGTACTTGTAAGCTTATAAATTCTTGAGAAATCGTGTATGGTAGTAAGTTCCTAGAGAATTTAACGTAACCCCATCATCGATTTTTTGTGTGTGTATGCGGGTTCCGGGTAGTACGTAGTTGAATGCATGTTCAGTTGATGTTTGGCAGGGTGAGGAGATTTGTGGCATGATTGATTTATACTCTTCTATAAATTGTGCCTTAGTTCAAATTATTCGTACAATGGATTGAAATGTTTAGATTGTGTTCACAGGTAAAACTTCGGCAAATAAGGAGGTTCTGGAAAAGTAGGGTAAACATCACCCCTAAATAGTTTTGGTGAGTGTAAGATTATGGTATTTTAATTGTACATTTTCACGTGTTTTATTTTGATTGTCGATACACTTGTGAACAATATGCATGTTTGGCCATGATAGTGATATATATGGTATATAGGCCTACGTGGGACGTATAGTCATATTGGCAATGAAGTGGCAACTTGTGTAAGACCAACGGGTATGCGGGGCATGCCCAACATCGTACGCGGGCATACAAACTATTGCCTATAGCAGTGGATATTTTCAGGGCATGGGATGCTCAAATAAACCTCTTGAAAAAGGGCTTTGTCCAATGTAAATGAAAGTATAATGCATGGGATGCACTTGTCCATTTGGAAAAATCTTGTTGTTGGCTTTATGATTTCAGTTAATAAACTTGTCTTGAGATTTGGAAGTTAAAATATAATATTCACACTCTAGTTTCCTTGTGTTTTTGCTTGGAAATCAGGTAGCAGAGTTAGTGGTCCACTATGAGGTATTTGGGGAGAAGTTCTTGGCCTGGCATGGATGATGTCATTGGTGCGGCTTGTCTACTTAAATTATAAGTTTCCTTATTTCAGTTTGTTACTTTTTGGGAGTCTCTAATTATGACTTGTTTTAGTTAGTATCCTTGGCAATAGCATTTGTGGGAGTTCATCATTAGCGTTAGTTGTTTTAATTTAAGGTAATTCTTGAGGTTCTACTTCCTTTATCCTTGTGTGTATCATTGTTTTGGGAGTTTTGGTTGATGTGTTAGAGATGTTATTCAGTCACTCATCATAGAGTTTTTCTTGTCTTGAGACTTATTATAGTAGTGGTGTTTGTGGTATTTTCTCAATAAAAGACAAAGAAACAATTTTTATTTCCGCATTTCAGTTGAGATTATTGTTTTGGGATGTTACAACTTGGTATTAGAGCTTGGGTTATAGGTTCCATGTTATGGGACTCTATTTGGAGTGATGATGCACTTGTGTGAGTTGTTGAAGGTGATGTGAGTAATGGTTGTGTAGGATATTCTCCAAAATTATCATGTATGTCTTTTACACCCAAGAGACTTGCCTTGAGGTCCGATTGGAAGAACGCCTGATCAATGTTATCTTCCAATTGGAAGTTTTAGAAAGTTAATTAGAAAAGTATGATATAACAGAAATGTCGAGGTGAGAGTGAAGTATAGGTGATGTCTTAGTAGTGGACCGTAGGGTGTCGAGTCAGGTATATAGTGCATTAGGGTGTTTTGTTAACATGTGAGTTTTATATTTGACACTTGTTTTGTAACACCCTGAAAAATTTAAACCATTTTTTTTTTTTGAAAAATAAGGCATAGAGCAATGCTAAATAAAAGTCTAACTAATCATCATCCCACCAAAACGAAATAAGAAGTTCCACTAGTCACACACATGAGTTTAAAACAAATATTACAACGCGGGTGTTATCAATACAAACTTTGAAATACCAAAAAGAAATGCCGAATGGAATGATGAACCAAGACATGGAATCCGTGCTCCAATGCCTTCCAAAAGTGCTCAAATCCCCTCAAGCTACCTTGTCGGACCCTTCCCTAAAAAGAGAGGGTTAGGCACATCCTAGTAGGAAGATTTAAACAAACAATACATATGATTGTATTATACGAAAAAGTGAAAGAGATGCATGCATAGAAGATGGCTAAATAAAGAAGTGTGACGACCAAAGGAATGGAGATATTATCCCCAAACTTTTCCTTATATTTTCCAAAATATTCCAACAAGTGAATTTCCTTTGTTCCAAGATATTTCAACACGATCATCCATTCATTTCAATCCTATATACCACAATATCCGATGGTAGATTTTATTTTACAATTTAAAAGGAGTTTAGGCTATTTCCGAGATAGTCGTTCGTCAACAAACTAACCGTTATTTCCAAGCATTCCCCAATTCATTGGGAGGGTCCTGCAAACCCCCATTGCGCAATGTCGTGAGTGCTCCAAGTAGCCACTCAAGGTACAATTACCCGAATAGTCTAGCCAACTAAAGATCCCAAATTCGATCATTTTCAAGTGAAGCCAAGGGCCAATTTCCAACAACGTGACCATGTTTCAATATATCAAATTATACCATTTTGATTGAATTGTATGAAATTAGGTTCTAATTGCGTTTTCCCCAAATTTCCACATTTAAACAAAATTAGGGTTTTGACATAAATTGGGGCTTTTCAACAATCAACGCAATTTAGTAAAATTCGACTCGAGGGGAAACCTAATGACATGCTAACAAACACCCTAGCAAGATCAATTTGACATTTCAATACCGAACCAAACCCTAGACACACATCTAGATCACTTTCGCGAAATCGAATGGATTAAGGGCATAATGAACAAACATATATATAAGGTTATAAACCCCTACCTTTAGAAGATATACTTACAACCCTCGTTGAGATGCCGAATATACCAAGACGAGAAAATACCACCAGTGCGAAGCCCGCGAGATGATCTACGACGTTAATACTCCACAAAACTTCCAAAAACCACCTTTGATTCACCAAAATAAAGAGAGAAGGGAGAGCTAGGGTTTGAGAGAGGTTAGAGAGAGAGGGGGAAATTTCGGATGAAAATGAGCCCAAATGAAGGGTTGGGTTATATAGGACCCCCAAAAGAAATGACAATTCTGCCCTTAATGAGGCTATCCGAACAGCAGTTGCACCGGTGTAACGATTTTCTGCATCGGTGCAACCCTCTCCCAGACTACTAAAATTTGCCTTGTGCACCGGTGCAACCAAACTCTGCACCGATGCAATCCCTTCCTGCACCGGTGCAAGCCAAAACTGCACCGATGCAAATTGCATTAAAAAGAAGACAGTGTACTCAAAACAGTACCCGCACCGGTGCAACCCTCATCTTCACCGATGCAACTGCTTCGTCCAGAGAACTGTAACAGGTGCATTGGTTCTGCACCGATGCAACACCAATTCTGGCCTTTGCACTGGTGCAACTCCAATCTGCACCGGTGCAAATGCACCAGAACGCAGAAAAATGCTGCAGAATGGTCCCAAAGCCATCCCGAAACTCCCCGAACAAGCACCAAACAATAAGAATAGGTTCAATGGAATTCCCAAGCGATATATTCACACTCGATACGATAAAACGAATATATTTTATACCCAAGGACCTATTTAAGCCGAAATTCTAAACGATATAATTTCTAAAATGGGTATAAATCGCATTAAAATTTATGGAGTGTGACAAACTCTCCTCCTTACAAAATTTCGTCTCCGAAATTTACTAAAACGAAACGCGATAAGGAAATAGAATAGAACGGTTACCTCACTCAAACAGAGTTGGATGCTTCTCCAACATCTCGTCGCGCCTTTCCCATGTAGCTCCTTCCAAGCCATGATTTATCCATAGAACTTTTACCAACGCAATTGTCTTGCCCCGCAACATCTTATCTTGCATATCCACGATACGAATCGGTTGGTCCTCATAAGAAACGTCGGCTTCCAATGCTAAAGTCGACCAATCCAAGACATGCGAAGGATCTGGTTCATATTTCCGAAGCATGGAAACATGAAACACGTCATGAATGTTTGAAAGAGTATACGGCAATGCAAGACGATATGCCACTTCCCCAACTTTTTCCACGATATCGAATGACTCAATGAAACGCGGCGCTAGTTTTCCCCTCTTTCCAAAACGAGATGTCCCTCGACGAGGTGACACCTTCAAGAACACATGATCACCCACTTTGAACGATAACAGACGACGGCGGTTGTCAGCATAACTTTTATATCGGTTTTGCGCTGCTAACAATCTCTGACGAATCTTCTTAACTCGCTCAGTGACTAACTGCACACTCTTTTGCCCCATCACTATAGAATCTCCAACTTCTGTCCAACAAACCGGCAAACGACACAGTCTGCCATATAGTGCCTCGAACGGAGCCATACCAATACTAGACTGGTAGCTATTGTTGTATGCAAACTCCACCAAGGGCAAGCAATTCCACCAAGAATCAAGATAATCCAACATGCAAGCACGTAGCATATCCTCCAAGCTCTGTATAGTATGTTCCGATTGCCCATCGATCTGCGGATGAAATATTGTGCTAAAGTGCAAATCAGTACCGTAGACCTTCTGCAAGCTCCTCCAAAAGCGAGAACTAAAACGTGGATCACGATCGGACACAATAGACAATGGTGCCCCATGAAGACGAATAATCTCACAGATATAAAAACGGTTCAACGAATCCACGGACTGCGATAAACAGATAGGCAAAAAGTGAGCGGACTTAGTCAACCTATCGACGATGACCCAAATAGAATCTTTCCCATCCTGCGATCGCGGTAAACCCGATATGAAATCCATAGTGACATGGTCCCACTTCCATTCTGGGACTGGCAACGGCTGCAACAATCATGCTGGACGCTAATGCTCGGCCTTAACTTGCTAGCAAGTCAAACACCTCATCACGAACAACGCAATATCTTTTCTCATTCCCGGTCACCAAAACTGACAACGAACTGAATGGTACATCTTGTCGCCACCAGGATGTACTGCAAAAAGGCGAATGATAAAATTCGTGAAGAATTTCTTGACGACACGGCAACGGCACAAGAAGCCTTCCTTGGAAGAGAATGCTTCCATCTTCGAAAATAGCCCAACCAACTAGAGCCTCACCATCTGAACATCGTGAATGAAATCTCAAAGCCTTGTCATCTGCAGCTTGCGCCTCAATAATACGTCGAGATAAGTCGGAATGGATAGTCAGATTGCACAATGTAGCACCACCTTCAATATCTTCGGCATGCAAAATGAAATCTCCCAAGCCAGAAACGCTCTTCCAATCAAGAATAGCCATGCGGGCTAGTTGACAAGACCTACGACTCAAGGCATCCGCAACCACGTTAGCCTTCCCTGGATGATACTGAAGCTCAAAATCGTAATCTTCAAGGTGCTCTATCCAGCGACGTTGCCTCAAATTCAGCTCCTTCTACGTAAACAAGTACTTAAGACTCTTGTGATCTGAGAAGACTTCGAACTTTTCACCGTACAGATAATTTCTCCAACTTTTCAATGCAAATATGATCGTGGCAAGCTTCAAATCATGTGTCGGATAATTTTTCTCGCGCGTCTTCAACTGTTTAGAACCGTAAGCAACGACCTTTCCATTCTGCATAAGAACGCAACCCAAACCTTCACGAGATGCATCACAATAGACGGAGTAGCCCACTCCTCTCTCTGGCACAATCAAGATGGGTGATGAAGTCAAGCGACCCTTTAGCTCCTAGAATGCGGATTCACATGCGTCATCCCAAACAAAATGGACATCTTTTCTCGTCAGACGAGTCATCAGAGTGGCAATACGAGAGAAATCAAGAACGAAGCGGCGATAATAACCGACAAGACCCAAGAAGAATTATCCTACGCACGACTTAGAGCTCGCAGCAGTTATCTTCGCACTCAAGATTTGGCGCCACTACTTATACGGAGTTACTTGCGATGTCTTCACCGACCATAAGAGCTTGAAGTGCGTATTTACTCAGAAGGAGCTGAACCTCAGGCAACGCAGATGGCTGGAACTTATGAAGGATTACGATCTCAACATTCAATATCATCCTGGAAAGGCTAACGTGGTAGCAGGCGCACTTAGCAGGAAGCCAGAGAATTCGTACCTAATGCACCTTGCGACGATTATTGTGGAACCATCGATTCTCGAAGAAGTCAAGCAACTACAAATAGAAGATCCCAAGTTAAAGAAGATCCAAGAAGGCATCAACGACCAAGGGGAGTTTACTTTTCAAGATAGCACTCTCAAATTCAGAGGACGATTGTGCGTACCCGACAGGGAGGAAATCAAGCGGAAGATCGTGGATCAAGGCTACAAGACAAGGTTTGCAATTCATTCAGGGCAGACGAAGATGTATCAAGATTTGAAGCGATCATACTGGTGGATGGGAATGAAGAAGGACATAGCAGCGTATGTTAGCAGATGTCTGGAATGTCAACAAGTAAAGGCGATGCGGCAAAGACCAACAGGATTACTTCAACCCTTGCCGATTTCAAAATAGAAATGGGAAGATATCACGATGGATTACGTTATCAGATTTCCATGATCAATCAAAGGCAACAATGCGATATGGGTAATAGTCGATCGATTGACTAAGTCATTGCATTTTATTCCGATCAAGAATACGTATTCGATGGACCAGATGGCGGCTACATATCTGCGGGAGATTATTCGACTTTACGGAACACTTGTATCCATTACGTCAGATAGAGACCCACGATTCGTGTCGAGATTTTGGAAAGCACTTCAGAAGGCTATGGGGACGATGCTCAATTTCAGCACAGCTTTTCATCCACAGACAGGCGGGCAGTCAGAAAGAACGATTCAGACACTGGAAGATCTTCTACGATCGTGTACGTTGGAATTTCAAGGAAGCTGGGAGGAGCACTTGCCATTAGCAGAATTCGCTTACAACAGTTATCAAGCAAGTATTGGAATGTCACCTTTCGAAGCTCTGTATGGAAGGAAATGAAGATCACCATCGTGCTGACCAGAAATAGTTCGAGAAACAATAGAAAATATCAAGTTGATTCAAGATCGATTGAAGATAGCTCAAGATCGCCAGAAGAGTTACGCAGATTTGCGATGGAGAGAAATTGAATTCCAAAAAGGAGAGAAGGTATTCTTGAAAGTATCACCTATGAAGGGCGTCATTAGATTTGGGAAGAGAGGAAAGCTTAATCCTCGCTACATCGGACCTTTCGAAATCCTTGAGAGAATTGGACCAATTGCTTACCGATTAGCGCTAACACCTGAGTTAGCCAATGTTCACGATGTATTTCATGTATCGATGCTTCGGCAATATATTTCAGATCTATCGCATGTTTTGATTCAACCATCAATCGAGATCGAGAAGAATCTATCTTATGAAGAGCGACCAGTCAAAATCTTGGATCGTCAGAAGAAGCGGCTAAGGAATAAAGTGATTCCGTTGATTAAAGTTTGGTGGGAAAACCAGTCTGGCAATGAAGCTACCTGGGAGAAGGAAAGCGATATGCGTGAGAAATACCCGCAGTTATTCATATAAGGTATGCTATTTTACTAATAAAAGCATTTATAGCTAATCATCTCTTATTTCAAAGTTTGAGGACAAACTTCTTTAAAGTTGGGGAGAATGTGAGGCTCCGGTCCTAGGAAGTATTAAATAAGAATATTTAAATTATGCAATATAAACTTTGGGAGTTTCTAAAAAATTTATTGGGATTTTATTTGAGCAAATATGAATTTTTGAGGATTTTATTAGACTTGAAATAGTCTTGAGGTTATAAATATAGAAAAGAATTAAATCAGAGGCCTAAGTGCAAGAGGAGAAAGTTTGGGGAGCAAAACCCAAGGTCTGCCGAACAGTAGGGGTCCGGATGAGCAGTTGCCGAGCTCAGTAGGGATCCGACCTAGAGGTCCGGCCACGTGGAGGTCCGACCAGGTCAGCTCAGACATGGCAGTGCGACCATGTGGGCAGTCCATCTGGACAGCCACTCTGTCCAGTGAGACAAGTTTTATAGTGGACTGACGTCACATTGCACTTCGGCAGAAGAGACAAGGTTGTGGGCTGAGTGGGCTGAGGTCAGCTAGCTAGGAGCCAAGGCTGGGCGGCCGATGGGACCTACCTTTGGTGAGTGGTGCCGCTCAGGTGTCTGCCACAGTCCGATCAATTATTCTCTTCTCAAACCTATAAATACTTGAGTCATTCCTTCATTTTTGGTACAACACCAACTTGAGAACTCCCAGACTCTCTGTTTCTCTCTCTAGAAGTTCTAACCGAAGCAATACAGTTCGGCCAAGCCTTGAATATTCATTTCAAGTGCTCGACAGCTCGTTCTTCCACGCTCAAAGTGCTCGGCAAACCTTCTGCCGTACAACCTAACCATTAATCTTGTTCGGAAACTCTTAGTCGTACAACCAAACTCTTCATAAACGTTGTTTGAGTTTCGATCAGATTGTTATTCAGCTCGGCAAGTTGTTTTCAGACTTCCAGACGACTCATTTTACTTCTGCAAGGATTCCAATTCATCCGAACAGCTCAGCAAGACATCCTTCACATCAGAATCAGTTCGGCACAAGCTATTTAGCCTTGATTGTTGACCTTCGGCACATTGATCTTCGGCCAGAGGTATAACTCTTATATTTTACCATTTTATGTTCGGCAAAGGCCCTAGAATACTAAGTTATGCTCGGCAGACTTAAATTCAAATCTAGCCTTAATGATTTCAGCTCGGCAGACTCATTCAGAGTCTTCCCGCACACTATTATTGTCACTCACATCCGCAGTTGTTCTGCTCGGCAGAGTTGTGCTCGGACAAGCCATTAAACCATTTATTCTTGCTCGGCAAAGCTAGCATTCGGCTAAGCTTATGCCCAGATCATTATTTTAGTTCGGCCAAGACATTTATTAGTCCGGCCGCACTCCTTTACATATGTTGATTGATTAGTGGGGAGGAGGGTCCAAAAATGAGTTTGGATGCCCTTCTACACGAAAAACGACTATATATACGCCCCCGTGAATGACCAAAATGCCCCTCACTTAAGCTGCCAGAAATCCTCGCAGACAGCGCTACCAGTTGCGCGCTACCGGTTGTGCTACGTTCAATTGATTCCCTAAAATTGTGCAGAGAAGAATGCGCTACCAGTTGCGCCCCAAATTCGCGCTAACGGTTGCGCTATCTATAGCAGTTTCACCAAAACTATTATCGGAGAGTTTTGGGCCTAACGTTCTCGTTAGAACTCTGATTGAGACGATTCAAGTTGTGTTGGATTCGTAACAAAATTATCTACAACATCTATAAAGAATATATTCACGTTCAGAAAATACTTCGGGGTCATAATAGACCTAGAAAACCCTCGGCACATTGCTGTAACAACCCAAGGCAACGCCAACTCACTACCGGGAACAATAACTACACCAACTCGATAAATTAACATCCATCGGACTCCCAACATTTATTGATTACTATGAAAACTCATTTTCCAAGAATAAATCAATTATTCATTGATTATAAAAATACATTCTCATTTGAAATTTTAGGTCGTTACATAGTCTCTGGCATGTTAGTCTCATTTGCAGGTCATATGAATCAAGGGGGAAGAAAAGGAGGCAGAGGTTGAAGGAAACAAAGACCAGAGATGATTTCCCCAATTGAAGAACCATCAATTTCCGGGAAACCATTTCCCTCCTACCAGAAATGCAAGAAGCAAAACTAAAAGCTGCAAAGTTGCAAAGTCTCAATTATTGGGAGATCAAACTCTAACTTCTGGGAGAACAAGGGTATGAGCCAAGAGCAGTTCCAAATACCGGAAGAGCAGGAATCATTTACCGGAAGAGGGAAACACATGGAGCATGAAACAAAGATAGAGCATGGAATTCCCGGTAATTCACTCCATCAATTACTGGGAAATGAAGAAGAGAAGGTCAAACAAGAATCAACAGTGACTGGTATTCACGGGAATGCCCCGTCTCTATTCCCGGGAAAGCACCACAAGAAGGAGAGCTCAGGAACCAAATACCAGAAATGCGGGATTGAACTTCCGGGAGAACAAGGAAGGTTGG
>NMUG010011080.1:0-10743 GCA_002855965.1 Monotropa hypopitys
CCATGATTGAGTTCCATGATTGTACAGTCGCCACTAGCAATTGCGTTTTAATCTTGGTATTAAATCAGCATGGTTATATTGTTTAGAAGATTTTAAAATCAGTAGTGGGTTTTGACTCTCGGATTCACTGATTATTTTACTAAGTTTGATTATCACTATCTTGCACTTGATTTAAATAACTGTGTTTGAATCGATATTTCAATTACTTACTATTGTGTCGAACTTCTGTTCGTGGAACAGAAATGACTTCCGATGTTGGAAAAGAAACTGAGAAGAATTCTGAGTCTTAACACTCTTCTTGATGTTGTTGTTGCACCGGTTCCCACACATGCCTGTGAAGCATGCCGAGAAGCCAGAAAAGTTCAATGGAACGGAGTTCAAAAGATGGCAACAAAAAATGCTATTTTATTTTATGAATCTCAACCTGGCCAAGTTTCTGAATGAAGATGCTCCTACTGTTAAAGAGAATGAGATGAATACTCAAATTAGTATTGCATATGATGATTGGGTACATTCAAATTTCCTGTGCAGAGATTATATTCTCAATGGATTGCACAACATGCTCTATGGTGTGTATAGTTAAGTGAAGACAGCCAAAGATCTCTGGATACCTTTGGACAAGAAGTATAGAACTGAAGATGCTGGTTCAAAAAAATTTGCAGTCGGTAAGTTTCTGGACTATAAAATGGTCGATTCAAATAATATGATGAGTGAAGTTCAAGAACTTCAGGTTATTCGAGATGAGATCCATGCAGAAGGGATGGTCTTGGGTGAAACTTTCCAAGTAGCGTTTATTATTTGGAAACTGCCACCACTTTGGAAGGAATTCAAGAACTATCTTAAGCACAAACGCAAAGACATGAAGATGGAAGATTTGGTTGGGCGATTGAGGATTGAGGAAGATAACCGGAACTCCGATAAGAAGTTGGTGAGTCCATAAGCGACAAAGGCAAATATGGTTGAACATGCAAGCAGTAGCAACCACAACAAGAAGAGAGAAACCGGGCAAATGTTTTGATATCGGCCCAAAAGGTGGTGTGGCCAAGAAGGCCAGGTTCAATGGGAAGTGCTTTGTATGTGACAAGCAAGGACATCGGGCTGCGGATTGTCAAAGTAAGAAAGGAAATCCGAAGAAGAAATCAGCACATGCCAATGTGGCAGAAATGAAGACTCTCTAATGGCATTAGTGACTTAAACTTGTCCGTTGTGGTTTCCGAAGTCAATTTGGTGGGTTCTAATCCCAGGGAGTGGTAGTTGGATACTGGAGCCACTCGGGTATCTCGCGATAGGAAGATGTTCACTACCTACCAACCAGTGGGTTCTGGCGAACAACTCTTCATGGGCAATGCTTCTAGTTCAAATGTTGAAGGACAAGGAAAAGTACTGCTCAAAATGACTTCTGAAAGGGAGCTTACTCTGAATGATGTGATGCATGTGCCAGAGAATCGCAAGAATCTGATATCAGGATCTCTCTTAGTGAAGAATGGCTTTCGTATGGTATTTAAATTGATAAGATTGTGTTGACTAAGAACGGGGGCAGGTGATACATGTGAAATGGGTTGTTCAAATTAAATGTACTCATAAAGGTTCCGACCTCTCCGATTGCTAATAAGACTAACACATCTTCTGCTTATATCCTCGAGTTTTCTGATTTATGACATGGTAGACTAGATCATGTGAACTATGTCTCTTTACGACATTTAATTAACCTAACTGTCTATCTAAGTTTCATATAAACTTGAATCATAAATGTGAAGTTTGCGTAGAGGCAAAAATGGCAAGGACCTGTTTTCACAAGGTTGAAAGGAAGGAGTACTAAACCTCTAAGGTTAATTCATACAGATTTGAAGATTGTGCAAACTAAATATGGTTATATACTTTGTTACTTTTATCGATGATTGCACGAGATATTATACATCTATTTGCTTAAAAACAAAGATGAAGCCTTAGAAAAAAATTGTCCACTGCAAAACTGAAGTGGAAAATCAACTTGGCAAAAGGATCAAGGCAGTAAGAAGTGATCGGGGTGGTGAATATGAACGAAGTCTAAATGAGCGAACAGCATGCAATGCACCGTATGATGAATTTTGTTCCGAACATGGAATTGTTCACCAAATAACTGCTCCGTACTCGCCTCAATGAAACGGAGTTGCTAAACGAAAGAACAGAACTCTTAAAGATATGATGAATGTCATGTTGATTTGTTCAGGATTACCCAGGAATATATGGGGAGAAGCAATTCTCTCTTCTAACTATATTCTAAACAGAATCCCTCACAAGAAACAAATGTGATACCATATGAATTATGGAAAGGTTTCAAACCTTCCTATAAATTCTTGTGAAATGTGGGGGTGTTTGGCTAAGGTTGTGGTTCCTCGCCATAAGAAAATGAAGATAGGACCGAAAATAGTTGATTGTATAGTCATCGGTTATGCTAACAATAGCAATGCATATCGATTCCTTGTCTACAAGTCATATCTTTCTGACATACATGCTAATACAATCATGGAATCAAGGAATACTATGTTTTTGAACATATATTTCCTTATAAAAATACTCGTGAACCAGTTCAATAAAATGCGGACATAGGAAATTGAGAAAGACTCAATACAAGAGGAAAAAGAGGATGATGGGCCCATGCGGAGTAAAAGGGCAAGAACATCAAAATCCTTCGGTCCAGATTTTCTGACATACATATTAGAAGTTGAACCTCAAAGCTTTAAAGAAGCTATGCCATCTCCTGAGGCTCCTTTATGAAAAGAAGCTATCAACAATGAGATAGATTTCATCTTGCAAAATTACACATGGGAACTTAGTGATCTCCCATCCCACCTGGGTGCAAGTCTTTAGGATACAATTGGATATTCAAAAGGAAGATGAAGGCAGATGGATCGATTGACAAGTACAAGGCGAGACTTGTGGTCAAAGGATATAGACAAAAGAAAGGTCTTGATTATTTTGACACATTCTCACCTGTGACTAGAATAACATCCGTTCGAATGTTGATTGCACTTGCGGCTTTGAATAATCCTTAAATCCACCAAATGAACGCTAAGACCGCATTCTTGAATGGTGATTTGAACGAAGAGATCTACATGGAACAACCAAAAGAGTTTAATGTTCTAGGGCAAGAAAAGAAAGTGTACAAGCTACGATTTAAAGCAAGCACCAAATAATGGCATGAAAAGTTTGACGTTGTCAAGGGTTCAAATAGTTTTAAAATCAATAAATGTGACAAGTGTATGTATTTCATAAATACAGACAAATGTTATGTCATTGTTTGCTTGTAAGTAGATATGCTCATTATTGGGAGTTGTGGTAGTCGGACCTCAACTGGGGATGGGTCGGATCCTTATTGTCGGGCCCAGTCGACAATCCGGACCCTATCCCCACTTCTCACCGTCGTCTACCTCCTGCTCTGCCGACACTCACTGCTGCTCAAGGCCCCCCAGTGGACCTGCTGGGGTCCTCCTCTCAACACCCCGACGAGCAGCTCCGTCAGAAGGATTCAGAGATTGCTTTCCTGAAGGACCTGTTGGCGAGGATCGCCGGAGGATCCCTCTACTGCCCTCCAATTCCCCCTGAAGATGCAACGGGTACCGAATCTGAGCACACCAAGAGGCAGTCGGACCTGGAACGACAGGAAAGGCTGAACGATCATGGTCGCTCGGATAAAGGAAAGGCGGTCCGCCGATCCCCCATCCACGAGCGCCAGTCGAGAGGCGGTCATGCCCGATCCTCCAGGTACCGTCCACCCACCAGTGTTGTATCCAGTTCTCGCCCAGGGAGATCTCGCGAGACCCTCTACCTCCTCGACGATAGAAATCTGGTCCCTGTCAAAGACACTTCGCCGGAGACTCATCTCAAGGGAGCCTCAGAAACAGATCACTGGCATCACCGGCAAAGGGACCACCAGCGCTCCGGTAGGCACCACGGAGCGGATGACTTCTTCTGCCGCAAGAGAAGACTTCACAGAGGTCATGATTCCCCTCCACCCAGAAAAGATAGAGATCTCAGAGACCATTTGAACTATCGTCAGAGTCAGATGGCCGCTAGCCCAGAGAAGAGGGCCGTCCAACAGTAGGCGTCTGTCTCCTTTCTTCCCAGAAATTGAGCTGGTGACTCGACCTCTGGGCTTCAACCTGTCGAAGTTTACCAAGTACGATCTGAAGACGGACGCGTACACCCACCTCATCCACTTCTAGCAGATCATCTCCCTCTACACCACCGACGATGCTATCATGTGCAAGGTATTCCCCACCAGCCTTGGCACCCTAGGTTCTATATGGTTTAATAAGCTCCCTTCACGTAGCATCTCATGTTACCGGGACCTTGAACGGGCCTTCGTGACCCGATTTGTCACTATCACTAAACAGACCAAACAGGTTGATGCCCTAATCAGCCTTAGGAAGCGTCCGGAAGAAAGCGTTTGGAAGAAAGCCTCCGGCAATATGCTGAGAGGTACTGGGAGCTCACTAATGAGATCCAGGGTTGTGACCAGACAGTGGCCGCTTCTTCTTTCAAGAACGACCTGGAAAGCAACAGTCAGGTCTTTGTCGACCTCACCCTCCACCCTTTAGAGGACATGGATGATCTCATGCTCCAGGTGGCAAAATTCTGTCAATTGGAAGACCTCCTTGCCGAACGGGCAGCCCAGTGTACGGACCAGCAATCCTACTCATTGTTTCCATCAGGTAGCCAACGTTGTCAAGACTGGCCGCAGAAGGGGCCCGAAGGCTCTGAATGCCCATGAATTTACTGCTGAGACCACGGTGTTCACCGAGCCAATCTACTCGGTCTTGAAGTATATTGAGAACCAGGCTTTCTTTGCTTGGCCAGACCATAAACTCGGAACGGCCGGTAAAACAAAAGACAAAAGAATCCACTGCACCTATCACAAGGAGCAGTGTCACTTTACGACCGGGTACAAACCCTTCAAGTCGTATTTGGAGTATCTAGTGCAACAGGGCCATCTAGACAGATGGATTGATCACTAGAAGACCCGGGATCTGGCTCAGACTGCCAGACAACTCAACCAGCCAGAGGAGGTCGTTCTGATGATCAATGTGATCCACGGCCGCCTTAACAAGGAAGTTGTTGCTTGCCTCCGCGCAGAGATCAACCAGGCCTCCGTCCCAAAGCAGGTGCTCACGGTCGGGTCTGCTCCAAAGCGGAAGTTCGCTGTCGAGCGGTCAGGTTAGTCTATCACGTTTACAGAAAAGGATCTTGACTGAGTCCAGTTGTCGCACAATAATGCTCTAGTAGTCACTCTATGCGTCGGTTTGGCCAATGTCCGGTGCATCCTAATCGATAAGGGAAGCTCCGCCGAGGTAATGTACTTCCCTTTATTTCAAGCCCCAAACTTTCTGCTGACGATTTGCACCCTGCCGACGTCCCACTGGTCGGTTTCAATAGAGCTCTCGTTTGGCCGCTCGGCAAAATCACCATCCCAGTCCGGGCAGGGTCTAAAACAGTCAATATGGAGTTTATCGTTGTTGATGTTCCAAGTCCATACAACGCCATTTTTGTCCGGACCTAGATCCATTCCATGTAGGCGATCGCCTCCACCTACCACCAAGTCGTTCGGTTCACTGGAGCCTCCGAACGGCAGGAGGATATCTATGGCGATCAGGCGGCATCCAAAAAATATTACATCTCAGCCATCCGAAAAAATAAAGAAATAAAGCAAGTCCAGTGGGTGGAAGTCCCAAACGCCCCAGTTCTTGAAGATATTGGTGCTTCGGCAGCTGACAAGGCAGTTGAAGAGCTTATCTCAATGCCGATCAACGAAGACGGCAGCCGGTGATTCCTCATCGGATCTTCTCTTTCCAAACTGGAGCAAGAAGAGATGGTAAAATTTTTAAAAGCAAATGTAGAGGTCTTCGCATGGACTCCATACGAGATGTCCGGAGTGGACTCGTCATTCATATGTCATCAACTGAACGTTGATCCCTCCCGGCACCCCGTCATCCAAAGACCACGACGCTCCTCTCCGTCGAACACTCAGGCGGTCATAGAGGAAGTGGACCGGTTGTTAAAAGCAGATGCCATCCGGGAGGTCCAATACCCTACATTGCTGGCCAACACAATCGTCGTCAAGAAGAAGTCCGGCAAGTGGCGAGTATGTGTCGACTACACCAATCTCATTGATGCCTGTCCGAAGGACTGCTTCCCCTTGGACAGGATTGATCAGCTTGTCGACGCCACTGCCGGACACCAAAGGCTCGGCTTCATGGATGCCTATAGGGGCTATCATCAGATCTCTATGGCGGAGGAAGACATGGAGAAGACGGTCTTCATCACGCCCAAGGAGGTCTACTGCTACAGAGTTATGCCCTTCAGCCTCAAGAATGTCGGAGCCACCTATCAGCGGATGGTCTCTCGAATGTTCTCTGGGCAGATCAGAGATACGATGGAGGCCTACATTGACGACATGGTTGTCAATAGCAAGCTTCCGGCCGATCACATCCGCCATCTCACGGAAGTCTTCCAATTTCCCAAAAGGCACAAACTCCATCTCAACGCCGAGATGTGCGCCTTCGGTGTGGGGTCCGGCAAGTTCCTGGGTTATCTTGTCATCAGCCGAGGGATTGAAGCGAACCCCTCCCAGGTCACAGCAGTATCCAACCTGAGGCCTCCAGTAACCGTCAAAGAGGTTCAGCGGCTGACTGGCATGGCGAAAACCCTCAACAGGTTCATCAGCCGGTCATCAGATCTCTGCCGACCGTTCTTCCAGGCGATCAAGACCAGCCGGCGCAGCTACGAGTGGACGGAGGAATGCGATCAGGCCCTCCAGCAACTGAAGTTGTACATCTCTAGCACTCCGGTTCTGGTCACACCCAAGGACATGGAGTCTCTCCTCCTCTATCTTGTCGTCTCCCAACATGCAGTCAGCTCCGTTCTTTGCCGAGCTGAGGGGATGGACCACCAACCGGTTTACTACACCAGTAAGACTCTTCTCCCTGCCGAAATCAGGTACTTACCACTTGAAAAACTTGCACTTGCTTTGGTTTCTGTATCCAGGAAACTCCTCCCTACTTCCAGCAACATACTATCACGGTGTTCACGGAGCACCCACTAAAGGCAGTCCTCCGGAAGGCCGACCTCTCCAATCGGATATCGAAATGGGCGGTCGAACTGGCCAACTTCGACATCAAGTACCAGCCCAGAACGGCCATCAAAGCTCAGGTGTTGGCCGACTTCGTCGCAGAGTTCTCTCCGAGTGTCATCCCCCAAGAAACTCAAACAGAGTCTCCGGCCAACGACCATGATCAGCAGGTTGCCTTCTCATCTGCTGCTCCGCCTCCACAACGCTCCGGCACTTGTGCCCAGCACCCGACGGAACAATGGCAGCTCTTCTATGGGGACACTTGGAGACTGCATGTTGACGGCGCATCAAACAACAGGGGCTCCGGCGCAGGCATTGTTCTGGTCTCCCCAGGGGGGATCATCCACGAAAATGCCCTGTCTATTGATTATCCGTCCTCCAACAATGAGGCGGAATACGAAGCTTTGATCTCCGGACTCCGTCTTTCTAGCTACATCGGAGTGGAGGATATCTTCGTCTACAGCAACTCTCAGCTGGTCACCAACCAATTGACCGGAGAGTATGGTGCCAGAGATGACAGAATGTGCAATTACCTCAACTCTGCCATCACTGAAATGAAGAAGTTCAAGACCTTCCGGATAGAACAGATATCCAGGGAGCATAACTCTTATGTCGACGCCCTTGCCAAGCTGGCCTCCGCCTGTGCTCCCTCCGGCTAGCAATCGATTTCCTTCGGCTCAATTTTACAACCAAGATTCGAGCCTCCGTTCATGGAGGTGAACATTGTTTCCGACAGACTTAGCTGGATGGACGAAGCACTAGCCTTCCTCAAAACAGATACATTACCGGAGGATCGTCGGGAAACCCATCGTATCTGTTGCAAGGCAGCAAACTTTTGGTTGTCTCCAACGGAGGCCCTCTACCGACGGTTCAGGACCGGCCCCTATCTGCTCGGTGTCCATCGAGCTCAGGTCCCAGCATAGTTTTAAAAGGCGCGCCTAGGCGCGAGGCGCGGCGGGGCGCGACTTTGGGGTCTCGGGAGGGTCAAGGCGCCACCCCCTCGAGGAGGCGCGGTTGAGGCGCCGAGGCACGGCTGAGGCGCGAGGCGCGCGAGGTGGGCGAGGCGCGCGCCTTGTTCATTATATTGAAAACCCTATTTGTTTCCCCCCTCCCTCACTCGTTATCTGTCTCTCTTTCTCTCACGCATCTCCCTTTGTCTCCCTCTCTCGTTCTCTCTCTCTCTCTCTCTCTCTCTCTCTCACGGCCTCCCTCCCTCTCGTTCTGTCTCTCTCTCTCTCACGGCCTCCCTCCCTCTCGTTCTGTCTCTCTCTCTCACGGCCTCCCTCCCTCTCGTTCACTCTGTATCGCCACCACCCCTCCCTCTCATCCTCTCTATTGCAGCCCCCCCACCCCTCGTTAGTCGCCTGCCGCCACTGCCGCTGTTGTGTTTGAACTGTAATTTGTCTCCGATAAGTCTCTTGGCTCCGCTAAGTCTTTTTTTTTTTTGCATTGTGCATGCATATTGAGTCAGCCTAGTTCGTTGGTATTATCTGATATCCAGAGGAACTCACGACCGTTCTTTGGCTATGTCAGAGAATCCAACAATCCTACCTATAAAAATATCCTTGGAGCATCTTAATTTTTTGTTTTAGTAGTGAATATTACTTACAAAATTATCAATTTCGCTGCAGTCCTGGTTGCTCCTAAAGTCGCAACCAGGACTAGAGCAACGACATCAAGAGAACGATCAAAAGCTTCAACGGCCAATATAGTTCAATTGATTGACGAAGACGAAGTGAATTCCGAAGAGACGGAGGAAGAGGAGGATGAAGAGGGATATAAATCTATTGGTGAAGATGAGGAAGAAGATGTGGATCTTATTACTATTGACTTTGATGACGATTAGTTTGTTTTTATGATATTTTAACTTTGACATGCAAGTGGAATTAGTGGTTTTATTTCCATTTTAAGCATTGAATGTTTGTGGTATTATTGCATTTGATATTTTCTTTATGGTTGTGGCATTTATAATTATAAATATTGGTGTATACTATTTTTTAAATTTTTTTCTGCCTTGCTGCGCCTCGCTTCGATAAGGCGCGCGCCTCACCTCGCGCCTCGCGCCAAGACCCCAACAAGCCATTTGCACCTCGTTGCGCCTCGCACCCCAAAAAACTATGGGTCCCAGGAATTCTTCAAGAGTTACACTCCGGCAGTGGGGGATGTCACTCCGGCGGGCGATCTCTAGCCCACCGAACAATCACTCAAGGGTACTGGTGGCCGAAGATGCAGAAGGATGCTGAAGACTATGTTCGGACATGCCACAAGTGCCAACTTTTTGCAACGGAAATTTACTGTCCGACCGAGGACTTGTAGCTGGTAACCAGTCCTTGGCCATTCGCTCAATGGGGCATCGATATCGTCGACAAGCTACCAACAGCTCTGGGTGGGTTCAAATTCCTCATCACAGTAAAAAACTATTTCACCAAATGGATTGAGGCAGAACCCATCGTCACCATCACAGTTGTCGACGTCAAGAGCTTCATTTGGAAGAACATCATCTCCAAATTCGGTGTGCCCGACGCAATAGTGACGGACAATGGCACTCAGTTCGTCGGCGACCTTGTCTCCAATACATTCGACGAGCTCGGTATCAGGTTCTTCAACTCCACCCCCTACTATCCACAATGCAATGACCAGGCCGAAGCATCCAACAAAACCATCTCAGCTGGTCTCAAGAGGAGGCTGGAGTCGAAGAAGGAGAAATGAGAAGAGGAGCTCTCACATGTCCTATGGGCCTACCGGACCACGCCATGTCGATCAATAGGTCAGACTCCATACTCAATGGCCTTCGGCGTGGAGGCCGTCATCCCAGTCCAGGCAGGCTTCCCTACCATCCGGACACATCATTTTGAGCAACCAACCAACGACTCTACCATGGCTGTCGGCCTGGACCTTGTAGAGGAAAAAAGGGAGTCCGCCAGGATCAGACTGGCCTCCTATCAATAAGAGGTAGCCAGGGGCTTCAACAAAAATGTCCGCCTCCGGATATTCAAACCAGATGAACTAGTGCTCCGGAAGGTGGCCTAGAAAGCAAGAAGCAGAAGAGCATGTCCAACTGGGAGGGTCCGTTCAAAGTCACAAAAGTCGTCGGCAAAGGAGCTTACAAACTGGAGGAAATGGACGGCACACCCATCGGCAAACCATGGAATGCCCTTAATCTCAGGAAATACTACCATTAACTTGTACTAAGAACTGTACAGTTTCAAAAAAAATCACGGATCCGGTGCATTCCATCAATCCGGCAACTCCAATCCTTCAGTCGGCTCTCTCTCCCCTTGGCCAAGCCCCTGGCAGTCATCTGCTAGGCTTCCGTTGGTCAAGGACCCTCCCTTGATCGTGTCTTCAGCAGTCGTCTGCACTGACCTCCGGTCAAGGAAGGATTTCGTCACAATGACCGAGCGGCGCCTCCGGCGGTAATCCGCCAGGCTTCTGTCGGTCCTGACACAATACTCTCACGGGTTCGCCCCTTGACCGTGTCTTCAGCAGTCGTCTACACCGACCTCTGGTCAAGGATTTCATCACAATGGCCGAGCCTCCGATGGTCATCCGCCAGGCTTCTGTCGGTCCTGACACAATACCCTCACGGGTTCGCCCCTTGACCGTGTCTTCAATAGTCGTCTGCACCGACCTCC
>NMUG010011081.1:0-10742 GCA_002855965.1 Monotropa hypopitys
AAGACGTTTGGGCGCAAGCATGTATGATTAATGCCATCGACTTCAGAAGCACAAATACACAATGTGGGTAATGTGATTTGGAGTATGAGACCACCTACCTTGTCCAAATAAAGCCAGGGTTAGGTTTGTCTTCACTCATTCAATCTGCAGGGATAAAACTGGGTAATATACTTAATTGCCAATTGCCAATTCCCAACACAGTTGGGGACAAGGTTGGGTATAGTAATTTTGTAATTTGAAAGTGAACAGGCCATGTTTGAGGACTTCAAAACACTACGGCTAATGTGCAGGTCTCAATCATGAGTGGTATAGGTTGCTACTTAATATATTGCTAAAGTTCGAAATATTCTGATTTCTGGTATTTTAATTTGCAGATTTACCTTTCCAGGAACATCATTCTAAGTTTTGGGACTTCTTAAAGAGGGCTTGCACTAAATTGATGAAGGTATTAGTTGCAATTCAGAGCAGACATCCTTATTCCTTTGGTGATAGAAGTGTCCTTCCACTTGTTATGGACTTTTGCTTGAATAAGATCACAGATCCTAAACCGGATGTTTCATTTGAGCAATTCCTCATTCAATGCATGAAGTTGGTGAAATTGGTATTGGAATGTAAGGAATACAAGCCAAGTTTGACTGGTCGCGTGACGGATGAGAGTGGAGTTACCCTTGAACTGATGAAGAAAAATGTTTCTAGTGTTGTTGCTGGTGTTGTCACATCTCTTTTGCCTAGTGACAGGGTTGTCCTCTTGTGTAATGTGTTGATAAGAAGGTAATGATGAACTTGTCCTCTCTTGATTCATTAGTTTTCTCAAGGCCCCTCTAGCTGCTTTTATTAGTTTACACATGAGTAAGATGCATCAACTGCTTTAAGCATGCCATATACATGCTAGAGCAATGAAGCGTGGTTCTGCTTTTATTGCTAGTGTTTCTCTTGCGTAGATGGGGTGGTGGGAGTCTGGGAGGGTTAGATTCGGCAAAGATCTAAATCTCTAGCATTATTTGCCCCTGGTAGCTGCCTCAAACTTAATTCCAATTCTCGGTCTCCTCAGTTGCATTGTGACTTATAACTTTATCTGTAGACAGCCTTGTCTAAGTCATTTCCTTGTGACTGCATGAGTATTCTTTCTTGTTTTTGCATTAGCATGTTTTCTCCCTGCCTTTGCTGTTCTCTATTGCAACGTACTGTAACAGTAAGGTTTAATGTGTAGTGGTAAAGATGTCAATAAAAAAGGGCGACCCGGTGCACAAAGCTTCCTTATATCGGGGTCTGGGGAAAGGTTGATGTACGTAGCCTTAGCCCTGCAAGCAGAGAGACTGTTTCCGTGAATCAAACCCGTGACCTACGGGCCACAATGTGGCAATTTTACTGCTACGCCGGATTCACCCTTCAAGATGTCAATAAATGGTTGAGTCAAATATTTTTCTTGCAAAATTGCTTTATATTGATTTTGGTTTATATGTTGTGATTTTCTGATGGCACACATGTTCGATCTGAATGTGATTTGTCCCGGTGTGTCTTTCAGAAAACTATAAGCAACCCATTGTTTGGAAATCAAATTATTCTGAACTGCAACGAATTGATAGCTTGCCATTTGTTCAACGAGTTCCAAAAACTCTGATATTTGAACTGAATTTTGGTTATGTTTTGATGGCTGGAATCCAAATGGGAAATTGGAATCTCATTATTAGGAATCCAATGCCAAGTAATCTAATACTTGAGTTAATCCCATTTGTGTGTGTGGATAATCCAGATGATCTCCCAAACTAATTACTAAGAAATTTGTGAATAGTCCAACTCTTCTTTCTTTTATGATATGCCACCTAGACTCTGGTACATGTGTCGAGTGCGTAACTTCGTGTGGATATAATTCATTTGATCTTAACCAAGGACATGTGGATATAATTCATTTGATCTTAACCAAGGACATGCGGACATGACAATATATTTGTTTTAGTATTAGACTCCTCTTTTCTCATGTTAAAATGAATTTTATAAGGTAAAATAATCCATTTCATGCATTATAAGGCAATTTAATATATAAAAATATAAAAATGAAAACCTTCGCGATATGGTAGGCGAAGCATTGCTAGAAGCTAAGATAAGAGAAAATAAATTAAGGTGGTTTGGATGTCTATCGTAAGTCCGTTGACGCGGTAGTTAGGAGGAGTGATAGGGTTAGTGAAGAAATTGAGGACTGAAAAAGGAGGAACCCCATACTCAATTCATTCTTGTGTTCGCTTCTCGAATTGAGAAAAGAAGCAATAATAAATAGATTACATAGGAGAGACAATTCCAGAACGGGACACAATCACCAGACAAAATTTCTCTTACATGGAAAGAGGATAACAATATTTTATGTTAAGATTACTCCTAAATCTACTACAATAAAGAGCGAACACTGAAATAGGAAAGATAATAAAGGATGCTAAAAAGGAGAGAATCCTGCGCAAAGCATCAACTACCGATACTTAAAGTGCAGCAACTATCGGTAGTGATGACGGAACAACAAAAACAGAGGACATAACTATCGGTAGTTCCAAGACAGAGAGTAAGAAAGTATCGGTAGTTCATAGGCAGATCACTTCTAGAGACTCTAACTACTGATACTAGCACTTGAGTATTGGTACTTAAGATGAACGCTTGATTTCCAACACCCTCTTCAAGCCGCTTTGTAGATGTTGATCATTCCAAGTTTTTCTATTAGATTTTTTAAGTTAACCTGAGCAAAAGCTTTCGTGAGAATGTCAATTGTTTGCGAGTTTGTTGGAGTGTGCCTGATTTTGAAAACTCTTTCAATCTTTTCTTTGATAAAGTTCCGATCTATCTCTACGTGCTTAGTTTGATCATGATGAACCTGATTCTTAGCGGTACTGATGGCATCTTGGTTGTCGCAGTATAACTCCATGGCATGCTCCAATGGAACCTGTAATTCTTCTAACAACTCGTTGAACCAGATTTCATCGCAGATACCTTGTGTCATAGCACGAAATTCAACCTTAGCACTGCTACGAGCTACTACTTATTGTTTCTTGCTCCGTCATGTAACCAAGTTCCCCCAGACAAACGAACAATAGTCAGAAGTTGATCTCCGATCAGTCACTGAACCTGCTCAATCTTTATTGGAAAAAATCTCCATCTCTTTGTTGTTCTTTTGAAGAAGAGAGATTGGAAAAAATCTCCATCTCTTTGTTGTTCTTTTGAAGAAGAGACCCTTTCCTGATGTCATTTTAAGGTAATTCAATATTATGTTCACAACTGTCATGTGTTTTTCAGTTGGATTGTTCATGAATTGACTTACCATACTAACGGAGAAGCCAATGTCTGGCCTTGTATGGGAAAGATAGACGAGTTTCTCCACAAGACATTGATATCCCTTTTATCAACTGGTGTACTACCATCACTTTCTTCCAGTTTAACAGTTGTATCCATAGGTGTTTCTGCCATCTTGCACCCTAGCATCCCTGTTTCATTCAGTAAGTCCAGAATATTTGCATTGTGAGATTGCTATACCTTTCTTCGACCAAGCAATCTCCATTCCGAGAAAGTACATAAGGTTTTCAAGATCCTTGATCTCAAATTTCTTTCCCATGAATTTTTTAAGTAAGCCAATTTACTCTTCATAGTCACCTGTTAGAATTATGTTGTCGATATATACAATGATAATTTTCAGCTTTCCTTTTGGGAAGTGTTTCACAAATAGTGTGATCAGATTGACATTGAATGAATCCATGCCTTTTCACTGCCTTAGTGAACCGTTCAAACTGGGCCCTAAGGGATTGTTTAAGACCATACAAGGATTTTCGGAATCTACAAATCTTGTTCAAATTCGATGTCTCAAGACCAACAAGAATTTCCATGTAAACTTCTTCCTCTAAGTCACTATTGAGGAAGACACTTTTCACATCAATTTGGTGAAGGGACCAATCGAGATTAGCTGCTAAGGATAAAAGAACACGGAACAGTGTTGAGCTTGGCAACTGGAGCAAACATTTCTTGATATCAATTCCATATGATTGGGTGAATCCTTTGTCGATCAAACGAGCCTTATACCTGTCTACATTCCCGTCTGACTTGTACTTTAGTGTAAAAATCCACTTACACCCAACTGGTTTCTTACCTCTCGGAAGGTTAGTAATTTCCAACGTACCATTCTTTTCTAGAGCTTGAACTTCCTCACTCACTGTTGCTTTCTACTTAGGACACTTGAAAGCTTCCTGAATATTCTGAGGAACCTGTATCTATGTGATGCTAGAAGAGAAGACATGAAATGAAGGTGATATCTTATCATAAGAAACAAAATTCTCAATGAGATGTTGAGTGCATGATCTAACTCATTTCCTCAAGCTATGGGCATATTTAGAATAGAATTTTTTAACTCAGAATAAACAGCACCATCTGAGTCAGAAATAGTGTTACATCGATTTTCACTTGGATTAGGACCCAGTTTAGCTTCATGGGTTTGTTGAGAAAGTGCTCCTTCCTCCATTTTCTCTTGGTTGTGCTCCCTATCCCGCAAGTCAACAACGAACTCAGTGTTTTTGGCAGGTAGAAGGTAATTAATTAACTCTGGAGGAATATGAATTTCTGTGGTGATGGGTGACTCAGTGAATGTCTTAAGGTTCCAAAATTGATATTCTTGAGTTGAATTTTTCCCATGAATATCTGTTTTGGGGTAGTATGGTTGGTTTTCAAAAAAGGCGATGTCCATCGAATTGTAGAATTTGCTTGTGATCGGAGAGTAACACTTATACCCTTTTTGATTTGAAGAATACTAAAAAATGTGCACTTGATCGACATGCGATCAAGTTTACTTCTATACCGCTGATGGACATGAACAAAAACAACACCTAAAAATTTTGGGTGGAATGCTGAAGATGAGACGACTAGTCGAAACGGATTTTAGAAGGGTGTGACAAGGCATTTGGAATTTGAGAACCCTAGACGACATCCTATTGATGAGGTAGTCTATCGTACCCCATAATAATTTTTGGGACATTTGTGGAGAACATTAGTGATCTAGTCACCTCTCACAAATGTCTTTTTCCTTTCAACGATTCCTCTACACATGAACTTAAGTGAACGATCCCTTCTTTTGTTAGAAATTCTCCTAGAATAGAGTTGAAGTAATCCCTAGCATTATCAGACTTTAAAAATTGACTTTAAATTTTGTATATTTGACTGGAATTGGGTCCGAATCACATTTTTAAAAATTTTGAAGATTTGACCTGTTTCAGATTTTTCTTTCACGAGGAATGCACATGTTAATATAGTGTGATCATCTATGAATAAGACAAACCACCTAGCACCATTTACATTTTTTATTTTTATGGACCCCAAATATCACTATGAATCATTGAGAATGGACTTGATGGTTTATAGGGTTGAATGGGAAATTGAGACCGGACCTGCTTTGATAATTGACAGATTTCACACAAAAGATTTTGGACTTTTATTGAATAATAAAGGAAATAAATATTTGAGATACCTAAGTAATAGTTACACACCATAATTGCACTATCGTTATTTTGACATGAAACAGAAAACCAACTACCACCAACTGCCATTTGAGGTTGTTCTTGTGGATAGTGACGCTCCTTAAGAATGTAGAGTCACGAGCATTCCTCAACATTGCTAACTGTCTTTCCCGAATCCAAATCTTGAAATTCACAATGAGTATTAGTGATACCTTTTTTCCTTAATGAGTTTACTAATTGATAATAGATTACAGTCTAAGTTAGGAATAAGGAGAACAAAATTGAGAGTAAGATTCTGTGATAGCACAACCGAACCTGTACCGACAACCTTTGATGGGGAACCGTCCGCTATTTGGACCGTTAAATTATTTGGACATGAGCTATATGTATCAAGAATTGTTGCATCTCCCGTCATATGATCAGCTGCTTCTGAGTCCACGATCCAATGTTTGTTACGCTTCTTACCAGTAGTAAAGGTGCTCAAAAATTACTTTTGTGAGCCAAGGATCCAGAATCAATGACATGGTTTAAAAATGATCTCGGTTGTACTGACAGAAGAGGAGAAAGAAGTTTCTGAAGCATCTCCATTTGCTCCTTGCTAAAAGGTCTTGCGTCAGGTTGCGGTGATTGTTCTTCGGTAGCCACATGGTTACCTCGTCCTTCTTTCTCAAGTAGTTGATGTAGCTTCCAATCTGCTTGCTTTCCATAATGTAGTCATCTTTCTCCTTTCCCCATATGAACATTAATATAGACTGAGATCATTGTAAATAATTTTGCCTCGTCAGTTTGTGGGTGGTGATCGTAATATGAGAGGTTTCCATCTGATGAGAGGATGAAGACAAAGAGATGATGATATTAGAAGAGGAGAGGAAAGGGAGGAAAGAAAGATAGAAAGAGAAAGATCGCAATGGGGTACCGACACTGTTAGCAAGGAGGAGGATGAGTTGGTAGCCATTTCGAAGGCCGGACCATATTTAGGCATGAAAAGGAGAGAATCGAGTAAGGAAACACGAATGCTGACTGAAGGTGGAGATGATGAGACATGATTAAACCCGCTCTGATACCATGAAGAAATTGAGGACTGAAAATAAGGAGGAACCCCATACTCAATTCATTCTTGGTTCTATTCTCGAATTGATAAAAGAAAGCGGAAATAAATAGATTACATAAGAGAGACAAATCCAGAACAAGACACAATCACCGGACGGAATTTCTCTTACATGGAAAGAGGATAACAATATTTTATGCTAAGATTACTTCTAAATATATTACACTAAAGGTTGAACACCAAAGTAGGAAAGATAATAAAGGATGCTAAGAAAGGAGAGAATCCTGCACATAGCATCAACTATCGATACTCAAAGTACATCAACTACTGATACTTAGAGTGCAAACAACTATCGGCAGTGATGACGGAACAATAGAAACAGAGGACATAGCTATCGGTAGTTCATAGGCAGAGCTCTTCCAAGCACTTGGCTAAGTATCGGTACTTAAGATGAAGGCTTGATTTCCAATAGTTAGGATAGATGGTAGCACTAAGAAGAGGTAGGCCTAAATTAATTTTAGAAGCGGTAGTTCGTAAGGATTTAAGTTTCCTAGGTATAACAGAACACAATGCACTCGACAGAGCGGATTGAAAAAAACCGGATTCATGTAGCTAGGCCCAATTTGCCTAGCCATATATTTATATATTAACCAAATCAAACAAAATTGAGCCTTACGTCCCAATAAACGGCTAGGCAAATTACTTAATTTGCTTGTTGGGTGGATGTCCATCCGCTCATGTCAAACGATGTCCCGTATCTTTACTATGTTAACAGTTTGCGATGGGTACTTTATACGTTAAAACGAGTCTGCATAACATAGCTTTTAGGTATTGCGCCGGAGTCCGAGATTACCATGGGTGTGAGGCTGCGTAAAACACTTCTATTCCTATTCGGTCCGAACAATGGAGTCATGGAAACCTGGAATTCAGATTCTGGTGCACTGTCAAGACTCTTACCATTCGAACTAAGCCATAAGGGAAATTAAACTATAATGGTTGTCAGATCACATATAATATCTAAGATTGATTAATTTCTGAAGGACAAACCAATTTATTTGACCAATTCATCTTAAACTTGGCTAAGAAATTGCTTCAATTTTCGCTGAAATGGAAAATTATGATGGCGTGTGAGTGGTGTCATAATTTTGACAGAAGTTGAGTAGTCCCTCTCTTTTCTTTCTGTGGCATCACAAATTGCTAAGCCTGCCTTTTCTATGCTGAAACAGGTATTTTGTTTTAACAATGACTGATTTGGAGGCGTGGTACCAGAACCCCGAGTCTTTTCACCATGAGCAAGATTCAGTTCTGTGGTCAGAAAAACTGAGGCCTTGTGCTGAAGCTCTATACATTGTTTTGTTCGAAAATCATAGTCAGGTAGGTGTACTGTCTACTTAACCCTGTCTTGCCATTAAACTCTTTTACACTTTTCACTGACATTATAAGTTGAAATAAAGAAGTTCTTGGGATAGATGCTAGAGCACTAGCATGACTGCATGATTTTCATTCTGTTCTTTAGCTGCTAGGCCCTGTTGTGGTTTCTATTCTTCAAGAGGCAATGAATGGTTGCCCGACTTCAGTCACTGAAATCACTTCAGGATTACTTCTCAAGGATGCTGCGTATGGTGCTGCTGCGTATGTTTATTACGAGCTGTCAAATTACCTGAGCTTCAAAGAATGGTTTGTTCTTTTTTATGCTTCCATATGCAGCATTTATGTATTCGGTTTGTCTTATGTCGCTCTTCTGTAATTAGATGTTCCTTGCTGGTATTTAAAATGGCTTCCGTGCGGAAACTTGTAGCTGTTTTTTTGGCTTGTTTGTGTTTTGTGCTGCATTTATTTTCCACAATTCTCAAACAATTTGAAATAAGAGATTACTTTTCATTTGGTTTCATGCTTTGCATGGGATGGAACTTTGAGCTTTATCTCTTATCTAGTAGGTTTCCTTGAGTAGTTGGCTTTGTTCCATGTGTTGACATCCCTTGTTGTCAGCTCCCTATAAGATAAGGTTCACGAGTTCCTCACCACTGTCCCTCTTTCATTACTTGAACTTTTGTTTATCTTCCCTTATTGACCAATTAAGGATTGAAAACCGTTCTAGGCCGTTTTAAATAAGCTAAGCTTCGGGTAAGAGCGGAAACGATTTTATTTTAGTAATCCGGTTCAATAGAGACATTGTGGATATACAGTTGAGTTGGAATCCCAAAGGCAGAAGAGATTGGGTTGAGTTGGGGCTACATATTATGTGCTTGTCTTTTGGGGTGACTTGGGCCACTTGATCTTACCTTGCATGTTGTTCTTGACCTTTCTTAAACCACAATGGTATTTTTTATGGATAAAATTGACAATGTGTTGTGGACCAAGCGTCTCAGGGTTTTGAGTGATTACGTTACAATTTCTTTACTTCTTACGGATGCTCAACTGAATAGCCCCCTTTGTTATTAGTTTGCTTTCTCTGGGAACTATAATTGGCTGTTGATGACTTATTCCCCAGAAACTATTTTGTAGGTTTAATGGTGCCTTATCCCTAGAAATTACAAACGATCATCCAAATATGCGCATCATCCATTGGAAAGCTGCACTTATTCTCGGACAATGGGTTTCTGAGGTACGTACATTGTGGTTTTATAAAGGTTGGTTGAGTTTTATGCTGGTAATCTCGTGCACTATTTATGCATTCTCTGTGTACCGCGTGTTGTTGTAATATTGTACATGCCAATTATTGGAAAGGAAATAAAATATTGTGTACATATAAATTGATTGATTAGGTAGAATTGATAGATTGTAAATAGGAAGGTTGTATATTTTCCTTTATTCCTTTGTTCTTGTTTCCTAAAATAATTCTGTACAAAGTCTATTTATATTGCCTCCTTGAGAGAAGAATATACATCGAAAATCATTCTCCAACATGGTATCAGAGCGGGTTCTTACGCTCTAAATTTTTTTTTCCGACTTCTCTCGACTGAGTACTCAGTATTTTTCTTTTGTCTGATACTTAGTCCACTTCGACAAAAACCCTAAAATATCCAGCCGCCAACTCTAAGAGTCACGTATAGTCGTCGCCACCTCTCATAGGATACCCTAATACCGCCGCCGCCACTCCCGTTACCACCTATCATTCCCGTCGACCACCGCAAACCGCCGGTTCTCTCTCCGCCTATCGCCTCCGCGCCTGGTTCTCACCAGGAGCGTCCCGCCGCCGCGCCCTCTCGCCATCTCCATCGCCAGGCTCAGGTGACGATCGCCACCCATCGCCGAGGTCGCCATCCATCGCCGATCACCTTCCTGCTCGTCGATCAGTCGCCGCGTCTCACAGAGTTGTCGGCTCTTACAGTAATCTCCATCGCCACCCTCATCACAGGCGCCACCATCATTGGCCAACAGAGCTCTCTCGCTGTTTCATCCGCCTACCTACGAGCCTCGTCGACCAGGTTCGGCAGCCTCCCAGTCCACCTCGTCAACCCTCTCAGATCTTGCGGTTGAACTTGATCCATCTTCGCACTATTGTTGATCACCTTTGTGGTGATTGTCTCAAGTACCCTGTTGAATCAGATCTGCGGATTACACCAGGTTATTGTTTCTATGCCTTCTTTGGAAGTATTGGTATTGGTTTGATTTTTTTATTATGATTGTTGATTCATTTGGGATGTCTCGTGATTGTGGTCCCGACCGTAATATTAGATTCAACAGTGGTGCCTATATGACAGGGGGATGCCACAATCAGATTAGTATATCTAAACCTGAGTATGATTCTAGGATTCAAAGGGCCAATGCATCTTTTTCTTCCACGACGACACATGTCGCCTCAGGTATTACTGGTCTTCACTCCTCTTCTCATACCCATAACACTCTTTGGATTCTCGATTCTGGTGCGTCTGATCATATGACAGGCGACTTGTCTCTTTTAACTAATGTTATTACCCCTTCTGTCCCTTCTTATGTTACAATTGCTGATGGTTCTAGAGTTATTGTTCGTGGCATTGGTACATATTCTTCATCTGATCTTATTTTTCGGTCTGTCTTATATTTGCCACAGTTCCCTTTTAATCTAATTTCCATTCAGAAATTATCTCATACTCACCAGTGTTCTATACATTTATATCCTTCTCGTTGTGAATTTCAGGATCTCAAGACGCAAAGGATAATTGGTTTGGGGTATGAGAAGAATGGTCTGTATTACCTCCAGGAGGAGCAGCAACAGCCAAAACTCTCCTCCGGGT
>NMUG010011082.1:0-10742 GCA_002855965.1 Monotropa hypopitys
GCGCTGATCACATAAGCATCCCATCCGCGTAACCCAGTCCGCCCACTATCACAACCGTACTGCCCGGTTAGCTTTCTCAGCTCAAACCTCATCACGGCAAAATTAGCTACGCGGCTGATACGTTACCTCGGCAATGGTTTTAGCCTTAATCTTTACATCATCTGTCTTAACTAGACCATCCATAATCCGATAAACATATCCCTAAATAGGTTCTTCTCCCTATTGGACATGTTACCAGATTATCATGGATTATCTAATCAACAAGATCAATAATCTCTAGTGACACAATGCACGGATGTCCTAATCTCATTGAGATGACCTTATCCGCAGTATCAATTAAAAAAATATGACACTTTTATCAGACTGGAAACTGTTAACAACTTTGCCGCACTGAATCTCATCTTCTATGGTTGATTTTGTGTTGCCACGTGTTATTCACATTTTATCCTATCACAGTGTCTTTTCCCAAACCCTTCAATAACAAATTAAGTTGGAGTACATCCACACAATAAAACAAATCCTTACATTAACCAAAAGTAAATGAAATTTAAGGATTTCAAATCTTTCATCATAAAAATAACCAAAAATGACGAAGAACAATCTTTGGTCTTCAAGAGTGCAATCATGCAAATGCCATGATCATCACTATGTCTGAGGCTCGATAACTGAAAAATGATTGTTTGAGCAAACCACATGCCCAATAGGAAAACCTCTATCCAATACTATATATGGATGTGATGCAAATTTGCGAGTGAAGTGGAACCCTATAAGTGCATGGTATGAAATCATGCTAAATGAGTTCCCATTTAAAATTATTTCCATGCTTCACAATTTTCCATATTCTTGACAAAATCAAGGGTTCAATCAACTTCAAGTGTCTTAACGAATTCAAGGACTTTAACAATATTAGGTGCCTTAACAAATTTAAGGAAATTATCCATATATCATGTCCTAACAAATTTAGGAATCCACATCATCCATTTCCATATCATCAAGTTATCACATTGTGAATTAATTGAGCTATGTTCCGCGTTGGATTGCCCGTCGACTAACCACCTGTAAAGTTCTCTTATTCCCCGACCAGTCAAGAGGGCCCAGGAACGAATTTCCCGAAAGAAGCCAACTCAATTAAATTCACATTTTCTCGCGAGCACGAATTGCTTGTAACATTATTTCAAAGTTATCAACCTCATCTATAAGTTAGGGAACCATCCTCTTAACATAGGTGTCATATATACAACATGACCCACATACCTAACTCATTCAATCCATCAATTTATCCTTTAATTTTACATTTCCAAACATGATTTGTAGTTAATTGATCAATGGACTCAAAAGCACCAAGTTTGAAAATCATGACCAAAACCCTATTTTACCATGTTTGAGATTTCTTAAGATTCACCAAGGTACTCCTTTAATAGTTCATACATCTCGTGTTTTATACTCAAAGAAGCATGTATATGAGGGTATAAGAGGACACTTATATACGAATCATTGAACTTGTGATATCAAAGATATGAGGATTTTCAAAGCTCAAATGTTTAAGGAATAGTTCTAAAACAAGCACATATAGGAGAGGGAGTGACAATCATGTCTTATACGGTTTTGAACAAAACCTTGAAATTTCAAAAGTCTGGATTTGAGGAAAAACGACTTTTGTAGAGTGGCCAATGAGAGTGGATCTACAAGTCTCGTGAAGGAAGATAGCTCCAAACCTTGACGAAAATGGAGGTTGTAGAGAGAGTTTTGAAGAAGAAGTTAGAGAGGGATGCTATAGAGTTAAGATGGGAGGAGAAATAGGTTTTATCTGAGCTTCAAACCCTTATATACTCGACTACAAACGTTGGACAAAAATACCCCCAAAGAGGAAAAGAAGCAGCCTGATGCACGAACAAAGTGCCTCTTTAGCGATAGAGAGTACCTCTCTATCGATAGAGGTACCCTCCGCCCTCTCCTCTATCGATAGAGAGGGTTTCCCCTATCCGTAGAGGTGCTGCCCCAAATGGGCAGAACTTCAATAGAGGGGCATCCTCTATTAGTAGAGAGACCACCACAACCACCCTATCTATAGAGTGGTTCTCTACTAGTAGAGTAACACCCAAAACTAATCAGAACACTCCTCTATCGATAGAGGGTGTACCCTCTATCGATAGAGGTGCAAACTCTCCCAGGTATCTATAGACACCATTCGGGAGAGGGCCCTAGACTCTACCGATAGACAGGACATCCTCTATCGGTAGAGGGGCACACATTCCTAGACCAGAATGAACAGAACCTATTGGTATCAATAGGGGTGGTCCCCCTATCGGTAGAGAAGGGCTCTGGTGACTCTTCCAACCCAAGTCACCCCCAAAACTCTACAAAATCCCACATTCCAACCAAACTACTTCTGGGAACCAACATAATAATCAAATACGACTCGAAATCAACCTTCCTTGAATAATTTCCATTCTCCATCAACATTACCAACATAACACATGAATCAACCATGAAGAAAATATTACGGAAATCATTGTAAAATTTCAAGTTGTTAAATGCTGACAGATGACGCATCTCTTGACAAACTTTTCGGCCTCTTCGATCATTTTTGGCCACCAGTATCCTTGTGTGATCGCACGGTGTGCCAAAAATCTCCTTCTGGTGTGAGCACCATAGATGCCAGAGTGAAGCTCATATAGAACCTTCTCGGTCATTGTAGGATGGACACAGAGAAGGTATGAGCCGGAGAAGGATTTTTTTGTAAAGCTTGCTGTCAGGGGAAAGCCAATATCGTGTCGATTTATGAACCATCTGATGAGCCAACATTTGTTTGTTGGCAGAGTATTGTCCTGGTGATAAGCGACAATTGGGTCGATCCAGCTCGGCCCTTGATCGATATAGAGCACTCTGACTCCGTCTACTGGTTGGTTTAATCTTTGCATGCTAATTGTCCACCGCTCCTTGGCTTCTGCTGCTGAGGCAATGCCGGCTAGAGCATCGGCATAAGAGTTATGCTCTCAGCCGACCTGCTCGATCTGGGGCCCCCTGAACTTCTTAAGCATGCCACTTGCCTTTTCCATGTATCTTCCCGTCTGATCGTCTCGACACTCATATTCTCTTGTTGCTTGATTCACTATCAGTTGTGAATCATTGCGGATTGTCAGTTCCTTAATGTCAAATTGCTCGGCAGCGCTGAGTTTGGTGATGAGGGCTTCGTATTCTGATTCATTATTGGAGGCGCTGAAGTTAAGCTAAAGAGCATGTTCGTGCACCACTCCGATGGGCAATATCAAGACCATTCCAGCACCACTACCTCGGATGTTGGATGCTTCATCCATATACAACCTCTAAACGTCCTCCAAAAATATCTTTCATGCTCCATCTGGTTAGGCCTGGTCCGTAACTACTTCATGGTTATTGACTGATGTTGGATCTAGCCGAGGAGAATATCCTACGATGAAGTCGGTTAAGACATGCCCCATGATTGTTGTTCTGGGTTGAAACTTAATGTCAAAGTTGGCAAGATCCACATCCCATTTTCGTTATCCTGTCAGACAGATTTGCCTGCCACAGTAAGGACCGAAGTGGGAATTTGGTCAGGGCTATAATCGTATGTGCCTGAAAGTATAGAGCAAGCTTCCTTGATGCAACAACCAGAGCGAAAGAAAGCTTCTCCAGAGGTAGATAACATATCAAGGCACTGATGAGAGATTTGTTTAAGAAGTACACTGGGAATTGCTCTCGACCTTTCTGTCGAACCAATGTCGAGCTTACGGCATACAGAGAAACAGTCAAATAAAGGAAGATCACTTCCCCATTCTTTGGCTTAATGAACAGAGGTGTCGACGACAGATAAAACTTCAAATGACTGAGGGCGGTCCGTCAGTCGTCGGTCCACTGGATGTGGCGTCGACTATTCTTCTGGAGAACTTCGTAGAAGGGATGACACTTGTCTGACCGACTGATGAATCGGTTCAATGCAATTGCCATTCCGGTCAATTTCTAAACCTCTTTAAGCATTTTGGGATCCCCCAGCTGTTGTAGTGCCGATATCTACAATGGATCGGCCTCTACGCCCCGGTGTGTCACCAGCTAGGAAGCACGGATACGGATACGGGTATCCGATACGACACGGTACGGATACGGCGATACGGCAAAACCTAGAAAATTAGGATACGGATACGGCAAGGATACGTCTGTAAAAAAATATATTTTTTATAATTATTACTATTGTAGTGGGCATAAAAACAAAAATTGAATTGGTAATAGCATATAATCAATATATAGAATGTTTAGGGTAATAACATATAATCAATATATAATTATTACTATTGTTGTGGGCATAAAAACAAAAATATATATTTTCATTCAGTCGTTGTGTAGAATGTTTAGGGAAATAATACTTTGTATTCATTTTAATTATAGTTTCCCCCTTGTAAATTTTTTAAAACATTCAATTTAACCCCCGCCGTATCTTAAACGTATCCCCCGCATATCGCCCGCGTATCGCCCGCGTATCCGAAAATAAAATTAATAATTTTAAATACAGGATACTTAATAGGAGTATCCGATACGTATCGGGCGCGTATCGGGCGCGTATCGTATCCTAGGAGTATCGGATACGGATACGTGACTACTTTCGAAGTATCCGTACTTCCTAGGTCACCAGGTATCCCAAGAACTTCTCCAATCCGACACTGAATGCACACTTTGAAGCGTTTAGGTGCAATTTGTGCTTTTTCAACATATTGAAGGTCAGTCAGATGTTGGTCTTCGGTCTTACTTTTGACTACCATGTCATCTATGTATGCCTCTACGGTCTCCTAGCTGGGAGCTCATATATTGATGATCATTCTCTGGTACGTTGATCCAGCGTTCTTGAGGCCGAACAACATTACTATGTAGCAGAATAGTCCTCTGGGTGTTATGAATGCGGTCTTTTCCTAGTCTGGGCCGAACATGGCTATTTGATGATATCCCCAATAAACATCCATAAAGCTCATCTTGGGGTATTTGACCGTTAAATCCACCAACTAATCGATCCTCGGCAGTGAGAAACTGTCTTTTGGGAAGGCGTCATTAAGGTTAGTCTAGTCAACGTAGACTAGCCATTTCCCATTCTTTTTTTATCATGACAGTGTTTTCCAACCACGTGGGGTATTGGACCTCTCAGATGGATTGCGTCTCTGATAATCGGTCAATTTCTTCGATTACGACATCGACATAAGCTATTGTTGAGCCCCTGGCTTTCTGTACCACCGGCTTGCAGGTCGGGTTGATGTTGAGACGACGACTAATGAAGGTCGGATCAACTCACGGCATTTCGTACGGATTCCAAGCAAACACTTCAATGTTTTTCATCAAGAGTTCCACCATATTTGTTTGCTCAGCTTCTGTAAGTAAAGAAGCGATGAGAAAAAAGCACCCCAAATCATTGGTACCCAGAGGTACGATCACAAGGACTCCATCGTTTTTTTAGACACTTGTATCGATGTCCTCAAGTACCGGATGGTACGGAACCTCCACCCAGTGTACCTGCTCAAGGGTTGCCTTTACTTTCACCGCACGATATAGCACTGCTTCGCAGTTGTTTGATCTCCCCAAAGCTCCTTCTATGCCCTTTGCCGACGAATTTTAGCACCTGATGGTATGTCAAAGTTATCCCTCGTATGTTGTGGACCCAAGTACGGCCCAAGATTACGTTGTACGGTGAAGGAACATCAACCATAACAAATTCCATTTCAACAGTCACCGAGCTGACTATCACGTGGAGAGTAATTTTTCCAAGTGACCAAACAGAGGCCACATTGAACCCCACTAGTGGTACGTCAGTCGGTTCTAAGTCGGTTTCCATAAGTCCCATTTTCTTGAACAGGGAGAAGTACATCACAACGATTGAATTGTCAAAATCTAAAAGGACATGTTGGACGTTGCAGGTGCCAATTCGCAAAGTCACAATTGGTGTGTCATTATGAAGGTGTTGTGCCTGGTCCAAGTCACTGTCAGAGAAGGAGATGGTGAACTTGGGGTTAACCTTTGCCCTTTTGGTGGCCGGCTCCATCGTTATGACCTCACTCCCGGCAACTCGCTGCAATTCGGTGTGAAGTTGATCTTCCTGTCGTCGGTCAACCATGTATGACATTGATCGCCTAGATCGCTTCTTTCTTATCCTCTTTGTCAGCTATGGCAATGGTCCTTTCTTCGTCGATATACTCCCTCAGATGTCCTGCAACGACCATCTCCTCAAAGAAATCCTTGAACGTCTGGCAATTGGTAGTCAGTTGTTGTTTTCCCTTGTGGTAAAAGCACTTGGACTTGTCGTTTTTCTTCTTCAGTCTCCCATCCTTCGCTCCAGTCATCTAAAAAATGGCTCCCACTCTATCTTCCAAAACAATGTGCACAGTGGTTCTTTGAAAACCATGGTGTGAGCAACGGACTCATATGACTTTGGAGTTCGACGCTCTCCACCCTGGACGATATTCGTCTCCTTTCTTCTGGTCGGTGCATTGGTACTGGCACCGAGTCGATTGTCTGCTTTGCTTCTCTCTTCCTTTGCTTCCTCCAGACAAGTGTGAAGATCGATTCGGGCCATCATCTTATTCATGTTGGATGACAGAAACAATACTAGATCTTTGAACTCCTGGTTGGTGTGGTCAAGGGCAAGCTTGAAGGGTGTGACGACAATCTTTTGATAGCATTATTCAATCTCGCTGTATAGTTCTTAACTTCTTAGTACTAAACTACATTGACGCAGGAACTCGGTCTTGGCTCACCTGAGGCCGAAAAGGGAGTCAACCTCCTTCTTAAGCTTAGAGCTCGTGATGAACCAGACCAGAAAGGGGGTAGAGAGGTCTCTCCAGGAAGTGATGGACCTTCCGACAGTCGGTCGAACCAAAGTAACACATGCCGCCCAGACTGTAAGGGAAGAGTTTGCACATCAGGACATCATTGGTGGAGTACAAGGACATCATTTTCCGAAAATGGACAAAATGGGTGTAGGAGTCCAGCTTTGGGTCCTACTTGTTGAACTTCAGCACGGAAAAGCCGACTGAGGGCCTTACCAGCTCGATCTCCGGAGAGAAAGGAGAGGAGATCAGTTTCTCATGCTGGTCGTGGTGAGGTCGGTCCGACTGTAGGGATTGAATCTGTCGACTGTCCATGTGGCCCCTCCAACTTACTTCCTGCTCAAATCGCGAGTACATGCTCGTCCGGCAGTCACTATATCGGCATTCCCTCAAACGATGGGTGTTGGACCGACACGGTCATTTGTCATGCACAGGACTCCGTATGCCGAACTCTTGAGCCCTAGTACCAAGCCTTTGGTTGACAAAAACTATTTGGATGTCGACAGGGCACTTGTCTCCGTGCCGATCAGGTGATAGGAGTTGCCTACCACGGCGACACCTATTACCACCCTTTCGACTAGAAATGCATTCCACCCTAATGTTGAGGCGTGGGTGAACCGACACTCTATCGCTCCTGTTTGGCTTGTTCCTATGGGGAGAGGGAGTTCAGTAGTAGTGACAGTCTCTTTCACCTGTAGCACTGAGTTCGGGTGTTGTTCTTTGGCAAGTAGCCTCCCGAAGATGAATTATCTTCAAGCGTAAATAGACAATTTGGTTGTCCTCTTCTCGAGATCCAGCTCGAGCTTATGTACTGTCTGGAAGCCATCTTGGCAAGTGATGGCAAACAGGGCGTAGTGGGATGCTCCTCATCATCAATCAGTGGTCATTTGGAGGCATGAGCGACGGTGAAGGGATTGTCTGTCCTTCCTCTACTATCTTCTCCATTCGCCCTAGCTCTTTTCCTATCCCCGTCGTTTCTCCCAAGACCTTCCAAGACTGAAGAACCCATCTCAGAATGTAGGTAAAGAAAGACATTGAAAGCAGAAGCTGAAAGATATTGAAAGTAGAAGCTGAAATACTCCCCAGATGAGTCGTCAATTGTTGGGGTGTCGCCTCTCGCCGCCTAAGATCCATTGGTGGCAATGTGTGCTCCTTTTTTACCTGGTTTCACAATGGAAAACGGTTAGCCTACTGGTCATTGCCATCGGTGGACCATCTGATGCCTGAGTTAGAAGAGGGCTCTAGAGAGAAGTGAAATTGACAGAGTATAGACTAGTTGAAATTCACCTCTCTTCCTCTAAGCATCTCCTCTATTTATAGGTTGTTCGGAGCATGGTCCACATGCTCTACGGCGCGCATTACGGACAACTCGACAGTCTGGGGAAGTGTGAATCTGACATGTTGGGACAGCGGCCAAGGCAGCAACCTGACAACCAAGAGCACCGCGCGTCTAACAAGGATAGTGGGTGTGCGCCACAGACATGCATGTGTCACAAGCTCCAATGTGGATTCATGCAGTCGAGGCACGCCTGTCAGCCGACCTATCGTTTGTCCCCAGTCATTGCGGAAATGCTGACCTCGGTTTGTCATACAATCCTCAACACTCTGGATAACATAGGACCGAAGCGATAACACTACGACCATGGCCCTTGGCCCATTTGTTCGGAAATATCTCTGAAGCTCCAGACGACCCCGCCTACGGGTGCAGACTGGTTGTTCACACATTGGCATCCCGGATGCCGAACTCTTCCAGTGTGTGGCTCGTGCTAGGCCATCGTTCCCATCATAATCCGTCGGCACCGACCAATCTGTCGGCCCTAAGGTGGGCTTACGATGGCCCAGTCGGTCTGCTATATTTCGGCCCACTACAATACCAATATGGAAACCTATGGCTTATCTATCTCTCCTCTTTCTGGTCCAACAGCAATAGGTTGCACACCATGCATACATATAACTTCTTCCCCGCGGCTTAGCAACAATCGTGAGACATCCCAGAAATATAACTGGTTAACATTCCCTAAGGAGAACAGTATCCAGGATTCATTCGTGGGAAATTTTCCTCTTTTTTTGCCACGAACATACATAAAGAAAATATCTATTTATAATCGTAAATGCATGTGATAAGATTAATCTGAATCTTTCAAATTCAGCCAGACCGTCATAAGACGTTAATCAAGTAATTTATGATTCATCACATTATGATTCATTATCAACAGTGAAGTAAACATACTCACTTCAAAAAAATCCTGTTAGTGACTGGGGCGGAGCCTGATAGAGAGTGTCACACCCCCATTTTCCAGAAACCAAGTCTTTCTTTTTCTTTTTTTGAACTTTGTGAAAGACACAAGAATGTTTTTTGGGGGTAGATTTTAGAGGGGGAGTGATACTTGGAAATAATGTGATTCCCAGTGTAAACTTGAATTTTGCCACCCCAAGTGTAATTTCTAGCTCCACCCCTGGTTAGTGAGGAGAAATAATTTAAGATTTAAGAGGTCTGCTTATCGCAAGTGCGTTTATGAAGCTTCAACCGTAGCATCAACAAGAACTGACTGAATAACCTTAAGTATCAAGAAGGAGCAATATTTTTTAAGCTCCAAACTCCAATACTCCGCAACCCTAAGGCGAATGAGTAAACTAGGGGACCTTGATGAAACAAGAATTTGCACTCGCACTGATACAGAGTAAATACAGACATAGAACTCCAAATGGCTTCCACACACACGGAAAAAAAGGAATTTGCTATGACAATACACCATTTAGTTAGTCCATTAGCTTCCAGTACACAGGGCATCAGGAAGAGAGAATTGACTCGCATCACAGACATAAGGTTTCCAATGTGCACAACCATGAAAATCACAAACATAACTGAAAAATCTCAGCAGTCACCATTCCTGTAGACATCCGAAACTGGAAAATTCTATATTTGTTAAACGCATATTTAATGCACAAAGTATTAAACTAAACAATTTGATTCATCTAGCAATAATTGACCGAGTTAACACCGTAGAAAATGTTTCCTAATGGAAACAAATATCGAATTAACACCTTCAACAACACATACAGAGTGGATATTCTGGATTAATCTCATCAAACCCCTAAACCGCGGACAAAGAGCCTCCGCAACCGCAATCAATACATGCATTAGAAATGAAGGGAGAATAAAATATAACGCCTATACACACAGAGAGAGGGGGTGGCGTACGAGGAAATGAGAGAGATTAACGATAGTCCAGGCCATGCCCGGAGAGCAGCCAAAGAGGGAGAGAACGAGGAGCCAAGAGAAGAAGAGGATCAAGATGTAGGTGGTCCAAACCCCTGGGTACGTGAACCATTCTGTATTCCGATTCAGATCCGTCGGCGGCACCGCCTTCACGTACAAATTCGCCATTTTCCGAATCGATCCTTCTGTTTGTCTCTGACCTTCGTCGGTCTGACTTTTTGAATTTGACGATGATGATCGTGAATTGATTTTGTTTCGGGTTTGGGCTTGCCGGTTGGAAGGAGAAAATGAGGCCTGGTAAAAATGAATTGGGGTCCCACACCCTCTCACTGCACACCTCCCTGCACACCCTCAAAACGACGTCGTTTTGAGGGTTTTGCTCCCCAATTGTGAAAAAATGTGTTTTTTATTACACATTAATAGAGATAAATACATTAATTTTAAAACAATATTTCCAAAAATATTTTCCCAAACTATTTTTAACGAAATTGTTTTGAAAACGATTTTCTAAAAACTTTATTTTCTTAAAAAATAGTTTTTGATACGTTATTCAAAAAATAGTTTTGAAAATTATTTCAAAACTTTTTCTTTCACAAAATTGTGGTTCATTCTTTAAAAAATAGTTCAAAACTAATATAAAAATTATTTCTAATCTCAAAAATAGTTTAAAACAATCTAAAAAACTAATTTCAAAACTA
>NMUG010011083.1:0-10742 GCA_002855965.1 Monotropa hypopitys
TACTTGCTAGTGTCATGCTTCTTATGCAACAATGGCACCCTGTTTTCTGTAGTGTATGTTGGGATAGTTGACTTCCCGGATGGTGCCCTCTTTGACTGGGGGTCTTTTACTTTTGCCTCCTTCCTCCAGGCTATGAGGAGGAGAGTTAGCTGCCCTTCGCCGACACAGTTAGGGTTCTGGCCCTTTCTCCTGTGGTGGTCTTTCGAGCATATGAGCGTAGGGCGCCCCCTTCCCACCGACCTAGGACTTGACATCCCTAGGGCTCTGTTGTGGCTGCGTCCATCTGTGCATTCTCTTGACTTGCTAGATTTTGTGATGCTTCGCTCACAGCTAGAGCTAGTTATGCCGGATGACATATCCTGGCATCCATTCGATTGGATAGCATTGGGAGGCGATTACCACGTTGAGCTCTATTTGTCAGCTCAGCAATACACTTTCTTCTCCTACACTTTCTGGGAGCTGTATATGAGTGACCACTGTTGGCGCCAGATGACGGGAGAGGTTATGATCCTCAGATGCCCGCCTACTTCTACCTTTGGGATGGCTCGCTCTCCTATTGCAGGAGATTATGACGTTGTTGGGTTCATGGTGAGTGGAGACTATACTGCCTGGTTCCGGAGTGTATCCATCGGCCGCTTCACCATTACGATCACAGTTCGGGGTGGAGAGTCGATCGGTGCTGAGCAGGAGCGGTTCTTTCGGATGATGAGGGGCGTAGTTAGCAGAGCCCAGTCTTCTCAGTCCGTTCCGGAGGATGAGCCGTCGAGGTTCTACCAGGCCTACCAGCAGTGGAGCACTCGACAGAGAGGAGCACCACCAGTCCAGCTTCCCCCAGACGAGGTACGTAAACATAGTAGTTTATTTTCTATTTGTCTTTTCATAGATCTATTGTAGACCTGTCTTTACTATTCTTTTTGTTTCTAATGATTTGTTTTTGTATTTCAGGATGCCCCAGACCCCCCTAGAGGTTCAGTTGATCAGAGACCCAGACGTCGAGAATGGCAGGATGATAGCAGGAGTAGAGATGTGTGATGTGCCAGCAGAAAAAAGACATAGACTCTTTTTCTTTTATTAGGACTGTATAGACTTGTGTTTTTTTTTCAGTAGGGCACTTTGTAGTTAGCCCCTTTTGTTCTTCTTTTGTTTGCAGGGCACTTTGTGTAGTTAGCCCTTTTTGTTCTTTCTCTTTCTTGTGGACTAGACACATTCTGTATGCAATATAATCTATTTCTGTTTGTCTTTCTTTTACCGTTTGCAAGTTTCTTGATCAGTGTAGAATATCAAGGCATTAATTTCGTGTGTGAATACATATTACTATTTGCAATTTATATCAAATGAGTAAGTATGTTCAAAACATTTATGATTCTCTGCTAAGAGAGTTTGGTCAATCAAAGTAATTTTGACAAATAAGGCCTCACCGATTGATCACAGGCAGAAACCCAGATTCATCCCTTTCACGTGGATAACTTTGCAATCTTTTAGCACATGAAGCGACAGACTACAATACCAAATCGAACTAAATCCTCAGGGGAACTGATTCCTCAGAAGGCCGATTTTTATACAGACATCTGCCCTGACTTCACCGCTGTTCAGACATGTTCTATGGTTTCAACTGATTCTGGAGAATGGTTATGCGTGTGTGTGTTTGATTAGCTTTTTCTTTATCCATTTTTACCGTAACTCCCCCTTGGGATTGATAATTACGCCGGATGCCTTTCATTTTTATTCCGATTTTGCTACGGTCCCCTCTTGGGTTTTGACCATACTGGATTGATCCATTTTTGCTGTAGTCCCCTCTCGGGTTTTGACTGCACAGGATTTGTCCTATTTATTTTGCCAAGGTCCCCTTTCGGGTTTTGACCATGCTGGGCTTTTCCATTTTTGCCATAGTTTTCCTTCTCAGGTTTTAACTATGCCGGATTTATATATATTTTTCTTTAGAAAATGATTTGGATTCTGACATCGACAAGGCATAAACTTGTTGACTAAGATCTGATGACTTTGAGCGAATATGAGCACTTCCGTTTATAAGGAGAGGCTGAAGAGTTCAGAAAGAAACAGATAGAGATCTTTTGTAGAATCTCCCCTTTTTGTTTATGTAAAGGAGGTGGCGATTTTTTTTTATCATCGTATACTCCTGATGATGTATATACACTTTTTTTTGAATCGCTCTTGTTAGATAAGAGGAGAAAAGAAGATTTTGTATTGAAGCCTCGAAAGAGAGAGTGAAAATGCCACTACACTCAAATTTCACCGGATCAATTGTCAAGAAGATGGTGTTTTAACCAAAATCAGAATTTAATCATTGCAGTTGAAACATAGTTTACTAATTAGACATAGTAAAGTTTCAACATGTCAGAGTTAAGAGGAAGAGGGAACTCGGGTCCATCCATATCTGCTAGGATGACGGCTCCGCTTGACAATACTTTGGATATGATAAAAGATCCTTGATAATTGGGGAAGAATTTCCCTTTGGCCTCTTCTTGTATAGGAAGAATTCGCTTTAGGACCAAGTCGCCTGGTTGGAAGATTCTCGGTCATACATGCTTATTGAAGTTTTTGAAAATTCTCCATTGGTAGCACTGAGAATGAAAGACTGCTGCTAGTCTTTTCTCATCTAGAAGGGCCAACGAATCATGTCGGGCCTTGATCCACTCCGTATCTTCCGTAGCAGCCTCTATCATTATCCGGAGCGATGGGATTTGTATTTCTGGGGCAAGAACAGCCTCATAGCCATAAACTAAGGAAAATGGTGTTGCCCCAGTAGATGTTCGTGCAGTTGTCCGATAAGCCATGAGAGCAAATGGTAGCTTCTCGTGCCAGTCCCGATGAGTATCGGTCATCTTGCAGAGGATCCGTTTGACATTTTTATTGGCGGCTTCTACTGCTCCATTCATCTGTGGGCGGTAGGTAGTTGAGTTCTGATGTTTGATGTGAAACTGATCGCAAAGCTGCTGCATCAAGGAGCTATTTAGGTTCTTTGCATTATCGGTTATCAAACTCTCTGGTTGACCGTAGCGGCAGATAATGTTGTTTCTGATGAATTTTGTGATGACCCTCTCGGTTACATGAACGAAACTTGTAGCTTCCACCCATTTGGTGAAGTAGTCAATGTCGACCAATATGAATTGATGAACGTTAGAGGCTTTAAGATTAATGGTTCTGGTGACATCAATTCCCCATGCTGAGAAAGGCCAGGGAGAAACCATAACTTGAAGTTCTTTGGGTGGTGCTCGTAAGACATCCCCGTAAATTTGGCACTTGTAGCATTTCTTGATGTATTGGATGCAATCGGTTTCCATCGTTGTCCAATAGTATCCGGTGCGTAAGATCTTTCTGGAAAGGGTGTGACCACTCATGTGCGGGCCACAAGTCCCTTCATGTATTTCAGCCATCAACTCGCGGGTTGCGGTGGAACCTACACAGCGCAAAGGGCCATGTGTAGATCTTTTGAACAGGACTTCCCCGCATAAGAAGAATTGTGAGGACAATCTTCGGAGGTTTTTTTATCATTATTGATAGTTCCATCGGGAAACGCCCCGGTTTGCATGAAGGTTTTGATGTCTTTGTACCACGGGTGGTTGTTTCGTTCATCTAAAATCACAGCACAGTGTGCAGGCACATCTCTGAGTTGAATCTGTATAGCCGGGATCTCTTCTTCATCAGAAAAGTGTATCGTTGTAGCTAGAGTGGCCAGGGCATCGACAAAAGAGATTTCGATCATGGGAATATGATTAAACTGAATCTCGGTGAATTTGGCACGAAGGCCCTTGATTTTCTGATGATAAGGGATTAACTTTGGGTCCCTTGTCCAGAATGTTTCATTAGTCTGCTGTATGATTAGGTCAGAATCGCCGTATACTTGTAATTTGAAAATCTCGTATTCTAGGGCCATTTGTAAACCCAGAATACATGCCTCATATTCCGCCATATTATTGGTAATGACGGATTCCTGTTTGAAAAGGAGCTTTGCTGCAGCTGGCAAATGTGTCCCCTGTTCTGAGATCAAGACGACCCCTATTCTGGCACCCTTGTGGTTATATGCTCCATCGAAGAAGAGTTTCCAGTTGGGAGATTTCTCTTCAGTTTCGGAAGAGAAGATAGCCTCATCAGGGAATAATGGCTCCATTGATTGTTCGTCATCTAGAGGATTTTCTGCCAAATACTTTGAGATGACCCTTGTTGATACCCAATTTTGACTCAACCTCTGAAGTCAGCAGAATGATCAAATCAACCTCCGAACAAATCCAGACGCAGTTCCGGGATGTCAAGACCCCCCATAAACAGCGCTGACATTAGCCAACGACAATGCGGCAGCAAACCGAAGCCGATAAAGTGTTGAGAAATATTTGTCTGGAGTAAGAACTTTAATCCAACCAGCGGAGCAAGACGAACAGTAACCGAACGGCCGACAAAGCTCCTCTCTGCATGCTTTATGCTCCGGAATCGATAGAATTTCACACGAGCATCTGAAATCATGTTTAGGAATGGAAAGTCGACAGCAATTCCATTACCGAGAAGTCTGCATACAAACTGAATCCGTCCGAGAAAAATTCAGAATTTAGTCAAGTATAAACACCGATCCATTTATTTTTCACTGTGGCGACCAGCCGACATCGGAATTGAGCGAACTTAATTTTTATGAGCATCAGTTGAAGAGACAAACATTTACTGATAATCGCAATCGACAAATAACAGACTGATCAAGGAGTAGGCTCGTAGCATCCTCTTCCGATCAGAGCAGAAAGGCCAGTTTTCAAAGAATTTCGGAAAAGCGTTCAGAATAATCCCGTGATAATTTCTAAATTCCAGATTTAATTCAAGCATCGCAAATATCTACTTCAAATTTTTAGAGACGAAGCCGAGCATAGAGCCGAGCAAGCGCACATCAGATGTCCGGATCAATTTCTAGACCCGAGAAGACTTTTGGAATTCATTTATATTTTCATTTACTTTTATTTTTAGTTTGGATCCGAAACAATAATTCAATTCCTACCCAAACACTCAATCCAAAATATCAAACTTACCCTGCAGCGCACTTTCCAATAAAAAATAAAACTTTTGAACATGTCGCATCTATAGATGCGATATGCTCATATCTATAAAAACCCCTCTCCCCTCTTGGGAGAGGAAGCCTTAGCCATTCCCTTGAAAATTTCTCTCTCAAACACAAGTCCATTCCGGGCAGAAGCCTTCCAAAGGCAAAAACCCTTACCAAAAATCATTCCAAAAATCACTAACCCCACTTTCAAGACCTACCACCTCTCCACCTTCAATAACAACATTTGTTCTTGAACATACCTTCACTCCCAAGCCAAAATCCATCAATCAAAAGTCATCCTTACCAAAGCCAAACCTCCAAAAACCACCAAAACTCTACCCGAAAATCCCGAAACCAACCAAGCGCAGCCGAACCTCTGCCGAAAATTCTAAAATCTCTTTCATTTAAGTCGTTTTCTCGGTATAGACGTTCCATCCTATAATCTAGTATTAGTATCGACTTCGGTCTCGATACTATACTTTATTATAGTTTACGGAATTTACCGCTAGAAATACGAACTTCGAGAATTGTAATTATTACAAGGTAATGACATAAAGAAAAATATTTTGATATCTTCTTGTTCTTTTATTTTCTTCTTCTTTTACCCACTGTGATGTAAATATCAAGGTAAAGAAGACGCAGTTTCGTAGTATATCCCGATTATCGGTATTTGTACGGCTATGCCTACTCCGATGTTTCCGGCGAAAAAACTATCGAAAACGTTTCTTTCACTTATATATAGAACATATAAAATAAAGAAGACGACCATTTGCATCTTTCTTCTCATTAGAATTTGACACATGCTAGGCTGAGCCTGCTTCGACGTCACGTACGAGAAGAACGTAAATACGTCTTCGCCTCGAAAATACTAAAAATAGGTTATACGACTTCTTTTCTACTTTTCTCCTTTATTCAAAGACATAATGTTCAAAGATCTCGGTTAGGCGATATATCGACCTCACGTATGGCTATGCCTACCGGATGTTCGGTCAAATAACTAGAGATCTCGGAACATTTATTCTCTTGAATAAATCAGAAATTGAGTTTACAAAAAACGATTTATGAATTTTTGACTTACAATAGCGACATGTCGTTAAAAGCCAATCTTTCACTTCTCGAAATTTGTAAAGGGGGAATCGAAGCCGTCTCGTCTCATTTCTACTTTTGTATTTCTAAACTTGACCTTGTCGGTATATGGTATATAAGTTGTCCATTTCAGAAATGTTCCAACACGACTTATATATAATATTCTATCCTGTAATATGTGTTTATAAATATATATACATATATCTGTTTTATCCTTCCCCTTCTTAAACACTTCATTTGTTAATATATGAAAGAAAAGAAAAAACATTCATAAAAGCACAAAAACAAAAGAAGTCTCTCGATTCGTATCGTTCAGCGAAAACTTGCAGTAGCTGACCGATTTGGATAAAAAAGAATGTATTATGAATCGGTACACACCGAGCCATTTGACATCTTTTGAGATTTCCCCAAAATCCAAGAAAATCAATTCTATCATTGTAACATAAAGAAATTATCTTTCTAAAAATATAATTCCTTGATTTGTACCGTTCAATGAAATCTTGCAGTAGCTGATCGGTTTGGATCGAAAGAATACCTTATGAATCGGGTCATGCCTGGTCATTTGACATTCTTTTGGAATTTCCAAAAATAAAAATATTCTCTCTTCATAAAAATAAAAGACATTAAACCAAAAGTTCAATTCCTTGATTCGCATCGCTCAGTAAAATCTTGTAATAGCTGATCGGTTTGTATCGAAAGAATACCATATGAATCGGGTCATGCCGGGTCATTTGACATTCTTTTGGAATTTTCAAAAATAAAAACAATCTCTCCTCATAAAAATAAAAGACATTAAATCAAAAGTTCAATTCCTTGATTCGCAGCGCTCAGTGAAATCTTGCAGAAGCTGATCGGTTTGGATCGAAAGAATACCTTATGAATCGGGTCACACCGGGTCATTTGACATTCTTTTGGAATTTCCAAAAACAAGAACAATCTCATTTCTCATATAAAATAAAACCCTTTAAATCAAAAATATAATTCCTTGATTCGTATTGTTCAGTGAAAGCTTGCAGTAGCTGACCAATTTGGATCGGAAGAATATCTCGGGAATCGGTTTATACCGGGTCACTCGATATTCTTCTGGAATTATCAAAAATCAATAATAGAATCTTTCTTTCCATAAACACGGTCGAACCTCTGTCCAACTGAAAAATACAAAAATACTTTTAAAACAAAAATTCCTAGATTCGAGTCATTCAGTGAAAGCTTGCAGTAGCTGACTGACTAAGGATCACGGAAATATTTCTGTGAGTCGGGTAATACCGAATCATTTAATATTCTGTTGGAATCTCAAAATCAAAAAGAGAAACATTCTTTCCAAAATAAGGTTGGAGTTTTGTCTGACTAAAAAATGCAAAAACCATCAAAAAGATCAAAGTTCAATTCATTCTTTAAATTCTTTTCATAAAATCTCATAAACAGAATCAAAGCATTGTCCATCTGTAATCCCCATCTGAATTCATTCAAACATCAGTCTTATATTTATTTCTCTTGGCCGAGAAATCATTGATTTTTAATAGGAAGAAAATTTATATTTGAAAAGGAAGTACCAAAAGGGCGAATGGGGTGCCTAACACCTTCCCTATTCGTAATCAAATCTCCGAACCTGATCTTCTGAATTTCGCAGACCATCCTTTTCTTAATAAAACCGGTGACTTGGCACACCATAACTCTATGCCGAGTGGCGATTCTGAAAACAGATTAATAATAGGATGTATATTGCCTTGGCAATTATAAAACCATTATTAAGTCTGAACATTTTAAAATCAAGTAAGTCCAACCATCATTAAAATCATTTTCAAACGTCGCATTAAACCTCGAAACTTCAAAACACGCCATCCGGAAATGTGACCCCCGAAAACCTTAGGTGGAAGCGAAGAAGGGAGGTGGAGGAATTTTCCCGGCGCGACAGCTGGCGATTCTACTGGGGACTTGAGGATTTAAGCTTCCGAAAATTTTCAAAAATAAAATTTCTTCCAACTCAAAAATTAATCATCTCTCGGCCTATATTACTGATGTGCATTGTGTTTATTCTTTTCAGGGGCATTACAGGTGGCACGCTTCGCTAAAAAAAAACTCTTCGCTGAAAATATTTTGCTCCGCCAATGCGCTTACTGCTTATTTGTATATTCACATATTGCAAAAAGGATTTCCTTTAATTTTCAAAAAAAAAAAACTTACTTTTATCGCATTGCAAGTTTTTCATACATCATTTGCATCATCACCTGTTTTGGGTGGAGGTCATGACCGCCCAAAATGGAAGCTGTCCTTATCAACCCATCGGGGGCCCGACAGTAAGCTGCGCGACCCTAAAAAGTCCATAGCCGAAATGAGGCACTCCAACCAAATCACTGACTCGAAGATGGTACCCTTCAGGGGCCGGAGGTCTGAAGATTTGGGAACCTTTGAAACCTATCCACTGCATAGCTTCACCTTGCATATAGAAAAGCCAAAAAAGAGTCATAAACCAAAACCCTATTATTATTTCTGGGGAAGCATGTTCATTTTTGAAGGGAATCCTTATATATATTCTGTTAAATACAAAAAGATTTTCCAAAAAAAAAACATAAATAGTGTCTCTATGATTACTGGTCAAGATTAGACTATGGATCCATCACTTTCTTCAAGATTTACAACCTGAAATAATGCTCCAGACTTCATGTCTGGAGGATTTCCCGAGTTATAAATCCAAAAGAGGTCCATCTGTCTCCAGTATCCTCAGAGATTTTTCCGGTTTACTAATCTAAGCTTAGTGATTGTCGTACAGGTAGCGACACGGCTAACTCGGATCTTCCCCAAAATTCGAATAGAAGGATTACTCGATCCTTAGCCCGAACCATGGCTGAAGAGGCACTGAACCAGACCCCGCACGAGCCAGAAATGGTCTCTAGAGAGGAACATATGGCTGTGCGTAGAAATATGGAAAATCTCCAAGCCATCCTGGAAGCCCTGGTGGCCCAGTACCAAAATCCACCTGTACTCCAACCCGCGGGTCTCGATCCATCTCCCTCTCATCCAGTACTACCTAACATCGGAACCACTCCAGGGCAGACAGGATCAATCCCTGCCAAGCAAATCCCTAATCCATCACTACCGATAGGAAACTTTCCTTCTATAGTTGTCACTTTACCCACTCAACCACATCACGTTCCTACTCTCCCCACTTTTCCACATGGTCAATACGACTTTGAAAGCCACTTGGATGATATCCCTGTCAAAAAAGAGGATTCACCATTAACTCTGAAAGTCCAGCAATTGGAAGATGCCCTCAGGTCCCTCCGAGGGCCAAATGCATATACGCCTACGAGCTTTGAGGATCTTTGCTTTTACCCAGGCATGCAACTACCATTGAAATTTAAAATCCCTGACTTCTCGAAATACGATGGAACGGGCGAACCCATGATGCATCTGCGTCTGTATGCTGGAGCGTTATGCGGGTACCCCAATCCCGAAGGACTAATGATGTATCTGTTTCAGTATAGCTTGACTGGAGGAGCAGCACAATAGTTTGCTCGCCTAGATCCAAAACGATTCCATTCATGGACAGACCTGTCACAGGAGTTTGTCCGACAGTATCGCCACAACACAGAAATGGCGGTGGACCGTTTGTTCCTTATCTGGATGAAGCAAGAATCCAGTGAAACTTTCCGCAAATATGCTCTTAGATGGAAGAGCCAGGCAACGCAAGTCAATCCACCTCTGGCAGAATCTGAATACATTCACCTGTTTATACAGACATGCCAAGGAATATACTATGAAAAGTTCTGTACTTCTATCGGGAGATCATTCAATGAAATCATCTTGCAAGGTGAGATGATTGAAGATGGAATCAAGACGGGGAAGATCCTAGATCCCTATGTCAAAATGAAAGATTTCTCTTCGTCAAATGTCAAAAATCCCCCCTCCAAAAAGGGCAAAGAAGCTAAAGTCTCCACTGTTATGACTATTCCGCGACCCCATAATCAGATTTCTCTCCAGCAAGGTTATCCTAATTTCCCTCAACAATAACCAAATTTCCATCCTTCCCAGAATACCTATCAGAATCCAGACCCCCAGGGCTCACTTCTAAGAAACGCTCCACAAAATGTGTGGAGAAGCAGGAACTTCACCCCACTGGCAATACCTATGATAGAGGTATATCAGCATCCCCTCTCTTCAGGGCATTTGACTCCCATCCCAGCACGCTCGCCTCCTGATCCCCTTTCGCCAAATTTCCGAAGTGACCTCCAGTGTGCTTTCCACTCAAATCAAATAGGACATGAAACGGAAAAATGCCGAACTCTGAGGCATAAGTTACAGGATCTCATTGAGGCTGGTGTCATAAACCTGGAAGACGCCAAGACAAATCCTAATGTCACCGCCAACCCGCTCCCAAACCATCCGACAGTTAATATGGTTTCTGAAGATTACTCACCTGATGACAACCACCAAGGCAGGCCGCAAACTCTAGGCCAAATGCAAAACACTATCCGCTCAGCCTATCCAGGCGAGAAGCTGCATAATTGGACGTCCTCCCCGGCACAGAAAGCCCGGGTGTTTTGGTAAACCACAGCGGGATTGGCTTTTGGATTTTGTATTTCCTTTTCTGTTAAAATGAAGTTTGTGTGCTTTC
>NMUG010011084.1:0-10742 GCA_002855965.1 Monotropa hypopitys
GGATGGAGCTAAAATGTAGGTGATTCTGTATTTTTTATTTTAATGATACATTTGGATTTTTTTGATGATGATGATGGTTTTGAGTTTGAATAAAAATGATGATTTTGGAATTTTGATTTTGAATTAACATGTTGATTTTTGTGTTTGAATAAAGATGATGATTTTGAATTTTGATTTTCTTGAAGTTTCCAAAGGAGTAATAAATAATCCAGAAAAATCTGTCTTATATATTACGCCTTGATTCAGCATAACGGTTACTGAATTTTGCCGGTAATTTGAATCGCGAGGGTTTATTTTGATCTTGATTTTTATTTGATTTTATTTTTTGTTTTTGTCTTTTGATTTAAATTCCAAAAAAGATAACAAGTAATTCAACAAGTTGAATTACGAATTACTCCTTTGATCCAGTGCCAACTTCCTACTTAATTTGCTATTGACCCGAATCATGAAATTTTGATGATTTTGATTTTATTTGATTTTTGGTTTAAATTCCAAAAGGATAACAAGTAATTCAGCACGTTGAATTGCGAGTTATTCCTTTGATCCAAAATCAGCTTGATACTTAGTTCGCTATTGGCTTGAATCAAGGAATTTAAAGGTTTTGAATGTTTGATATTTTGTTGATTTTATTATTCAATATTTTTGTTGATTTTGAATCCCTGAAAGGGTAACAATTAATTCGTCAACTTGAATTGCGAGTTATTTTTTTCATTCGAACCGATCGGTTACTTGATTTACCGATAGTACAAACTGAAGAGTGAATTGATTTATTTAGGTTGTAAAAGAAATAAATGCTAAGGATGAGCAATGGTGAGGGGTCGTGCTGGCATAGCCGAGCTGAGCGATACTGCCTCTAATAATAAATGCTATAAAATAAAGATAAACAACGGCGAGGGGTCGTGCTGGCATGGCCGAGATGAACGATACTGTGGTGGCCGGATCTAGGCTTAGAGGGATCGGACTCGTCATTAAATGTCGGATTTATCCTCAAAGCCCTGAGGATCCTTCGGCATTCCCGACCCGTCGGAATTGCAGACCTTCGGTGATAACCATTCAGCCACTGTGCCATGCCCCTCCCAGATAAGGCGAACCAGGGCTTGTTAGATGTGAGGCCACTGACCTCCGGCTACCATGACGGTCGGTAGTGCATCAACATTATCCTTGTAGCAAGGACCCTGCTCCCCAGCTGACCAGCCCTCTAGCAGCAGGCTAACCCTCTGGCAATGCCCTAGCACGCGGCAGCTCCGGTGCCTGCTCATGGACTCCCATCCGTACAAACGACCCGACCCACCGACAGCACCGCCCCATTTGACCCGCCACGCTCACCACTCAGGCCCAATATCGCACTTTGGAGACCATGATGCACGGTCCATGCGTCATTCTTGAGCCCCAAGCCAACACTTTCCGATAAATACCCCCTAAGGGGTACTATTCACGGGATCTGATCCCCGACAGCTACAGTCCGGCCTTAGCTTGTCTCTTTCTGCCTTTCTCTCCAGAAAAAGTCTAACTTAAGCATCAGAGGCCCCGTTGGTCACGACCGACCAGCGGGCACTAACCTTTGTTTTGTAGGAGCCAAGCAGGGGGATCCATTTTTTGTTTGCAGGGACCACTCGAGCCTCCGGATTACCAACCGACAACCAGCCTCTGGGGAGCCAGTAGTCGGAAGAACTCTAGCAGATTTCTGGCCACCACAATTGGCATTCATAGTGGGACCTTGAGCAAACCCATTCCTTAGTGGAACCCTAGAATCTGCCCCTCGCCCTTGACCTCTAAACTCCCCCACGGAGAACGTGAATACCACGCTGACGAGTCAGGATTCCACACTCCCCTTGTCTCCCCTCATCCACAACAACAACATGTCTCCTTGGGGCTCTTTGCCTCCCCCTCTGGACTGACGCAAGAGCTCGGTTCGGCCCACGCAGCGGCCATGGACCGGATGCTCAAAGAGAAAGATGCAGAGATTGCCTACCTGAAGGATCAGGTGGCCAAAGTCACTGCCACTCCGGACTCAGCCTCGTACTCATCGGACCAGAGGCCACATAGACACCGTTCGAGGGAAGACCGAGAGTGCAAGGGGAAGAGAGTGGCCGATGGCTAGGCCGATCGGACGGCCAGATCGGACGAGGACAACGAACGATGCCTCAGACGTCACGAATCCCCCCCAATGGACGGTTCTTAGGGACACCATCCATCCCACTCTACATGTTTGAGGGAGGGGAGTTCATTGAGGTCCGTCCACACGACCTTTGAGATCTGCTACCAATGCTGGAGGAAACCGGCCACCCAAGGGAGAAACCTCACCAACATCACACGGAGGAAGAGAGGCACCGACACCACTCTCCGGCCATAGACGATGATAGAAGGGAACACCGGTGCCACAGGAGGGACCACCATGACAACCATTCGACAGGGAAGGCTATCCACACTGTCGACGCTCGGCTAGACCAACTCAGCCTGTCCCCCTTCTCCTAAGCTATCGACTCAGCCACCCTCCCTCTGGGCATGGGCCTGTCGAAGTTCCCAAGGTATGATCCAAATACGGACGCCTACACCCACCTCATCTACTTTCGTCAGATCATGACGCTTTACTCGTCGAACGATGCCATTTTGTGTAAGGTTTTTCCGATGAGCCTTGGCACCCAGGGCTCCCTCTAGTTCAACAACTTCCATCCCATTCTATCCAGAGCTTCAGAGATTTTGAAAGGGCCTTCCTAGCCCGATTCGTCACCAACGGCAAGCTGAAGAAGGAGGTTGAATCCCTAATTAGCCTCAGAAAGCGTTCAGACGAGACGCTCTGGCAATACGCCGACCGCTATTGGGAACTGTACAACGACATCCAGAACTGCGACCAGGGAATCACCACCTCCTCATTCAAACTAGGTCTCGAGTCTGAGAGCCCCATGCTCCGGGAGCTTATGCTCTATACTCCGGAGAACATGGACGAGCTCATGCAGATGATAGACAAGTTCTGCCAGCTGGAGGATCTCCTAGCCAAGCGCGCATCCGTCCAGTCCCATCAAGCCAAGCCTGTCCCCGCTCAGTACAACCAGAGGTAGGTTAATATTGTGAAGACAGGAGAGAGAAAGGCACCAAAGCCAGAGGACTATGTGGATGAAACAACGGTCTTCATGGAACCTATCTACATTGTCCTCCGGCAGATCAGGGGCGAGCCTTTCTACAGGGAGACGGATCACAAAATTAGTGACAGGCATCCCAACGGAAAAGGATTCTACTCCTACCACAGGGAGAAGGGTCATTACACAACGGCCTGCCTCCCCTTCAAAGCCTATATGGAGTATTTGGTCCGATAGAGCCATCTCAAAAGACGGATCGACAAGCGCAGGACTCTGGCAGCCGAACCCAACGCTGTTCGGGTTAAGGAGAATGTCCCCATCATACCATGACGACTAACAGGTTTGTTTAAGATTTAATTTGTTTTTCAATACAATGAACCAAATTTCTCATCGTACCTTTCGCTTGCCTTCATGTCTCTCTCAGGTTTTAAGACCGTGGCTCCGGTAGGCGTAGCTTCGGCTTTGACTATAACCTACCATTCACCTATGGCTCCGGATTATGATGTCCGTCCATCTTTCAAGACTGACCGTCAGGATTATGATATCTGGGTCACTGTGATGAAGACCATGGCTCCGGTAGGCACAACTTCGGCTTTGACTATAACCTACCGTCTACCTATGGCTCCGAATTATGATGTCCATCCATCCTTATGGCTCTGGATTATGATGTCCATCCATCCCGTGGCTATGGATTATGATGTCCGTCCATCCCGTGTCTCCGGATTATGATGTCCGTCCACCCTTGTGGCTCCGGTAGGCGCATCTTCGTCTTTGACTATAACCTACCGTCCACCTATGGCTCTAGATTATGATGTCCATCCATCTTTATGGCTCCAGATTATGATGCCCGTCTATCCCATAGCTCCGGATTATGATGTCCATCCACCCTTGTGGCTCCGGTAGGTGCAACTTCAGCTTTGACTATAACCTACCATCCACCTATGGCTCCAGATTATGATGTCCGTCCATCCCGTGGATCCGGATTATGATGTCCGTCCATCCCGCGGCTCCGGTAGGCACAGCTTAGGGCTTGATTATAACCTACCAACTGCCCTATGGATCTGGAATACAGTCCCTCTCAAGGCTAATTACCCTCACTATGGGGCTCTCTTATGTACGTTCGACATCAACCCGGACCTCTCCCCCACTCTATGGGGCCTTCTTATGTACGTCCGACATCAACCCGGACCTCTCCCCCACTCTATGGGGCTCTCTTATATACGTCCGGCGACAACCCGGGCCTCCCCATTCACTATGCAACCGCCTATTATATGTCCGGGCAACCTCCAGACCGTTACTACTGACGGATCCATCACTGAGAAACTCTTCAGCGCCTATCCCTCCGGAATTCTATCGAAGGGACCATCTTTATCTCATTAAAATGCCGGAACCATCGGATAGTACCCTCCAGACAACAAAAGAGGTAAACTTCGAGTAATTTGATATTTATATTAACAAATTGAATGTTACAAACAACTAAAAACATCACGACAAGGGCTGAGGGTGCTTCGGTGAGTGTACCTCTGGCAGATCAACAACATGCTCCCTTTTCGGAAGGTCTAGAGGAGGGGCCTCATGCTCCAGCACACTTATGTTGGTCTGAAAGGGCAAATTCACAGACACTCATACAACATCAAACACCATCCCCCATGCTTCCCTAAAGGCTAAGTTATACCCCAGCTTGAAGCCGACCTCATGTATCTCGGGGCCTAACTCCTGTACCTACCAACGGTACTCTTCCTCGGTGTCTTTGACCCCTTTGGCATAAGTTTTAGCGTTCGCGTCACCCACAGTCTTCTTTAGCCTCTCTTCGCTGATTTCTTCGGCCTGCCGGACGTCCCTAGGGGCCTTATCAAGCCTCTCTTTTAACCGAGCTTGTTCCTCCGCTGCCTCCTGGATCTGCCGGAGGAGGAGGTTCTTCTGGGCCTTCACCGCTCCAAAGCTAGCCTCTATGCCATGAGCTCGCCGATCCCGGATGTATGCCCACCGAAGCACCTTCTGACTGCTTTTGTACAGACCAGCAAGACTCTGGCAAGCCTGCAGTATTGTGATAGACCATCAGAAAACAAGTACTGATAATAGGCCAATCGAGGAAGGGAAACCAGTACCTTTATGAGACACGCCCCAATGTGGTCGTACATATCCTCAATACCGGACGGAAGGGGTCTCATATTGGCCGGAAGCTGCAACGCCCGGAGAAGAGGGTACGCAACCTTCAGATCAACATTAACACCATCTGTCGTAAGGACGAGCACTCCGGAATACTTTCAAAAATTCGAAGCCCAAGGCTAGGGAGGGGCCGGAGAAGCCAGAGATCAGGGGCAAGGGCGCGAAGCGTTATATCTCACACCCTCCGGAACCTCTTCAAAATCAACAGGCTTTTCTTTGACCTGGAGAAATTCTAGCAAGTTTGTCGGAGGCTGGATCGGCGACCTGACGACGGCCCCATCAACCGGAGCAACTTCCTCAGGCTTCTCCTGCATTAATTCTGCGGTGACCTCCACCTATTGAAAATATTCGAGAACGCTCATCCTTTTCCGGACGGCGGCTCGTACGACCGGTTCTGCTGATGCCTTCCTCTTTTCCCTCGCCTTTCGGTCCTCCAGGAAACTCTGGTATGTTGGCTCGTATCCCAGAAGGGTGGGGGCATCCCTGCCGTCACATCTCAATAGAGCCTCAATCCGGGCATCCGACGCCATCCCTCGCAAGTATTTGGAAATTGTTAACACGTCTGCACGGGAAGAGCAAAGTTAAGACAGATCCGAGCACAAGAAGACCTAAAGCTAAACACCGGACCCTTACCAGGATTGCCTTCTTTAGTCGGCAGAGGGTGCCGATGCTCCTCACCCGGACCAAAATTATATTCACCAAACAACTGGAGATATAGATTTGCCCATCGCTCTAGGTCCAACAGCCTCGTAAAAATGTCCCCACACGGCTTTCGGGCAGTAAAGAAGTACCTTCCAGACGATCGGTTCCGAGAAAGGGAAAACAGGCCCATCAGGTCTGGCACAAAAAATTCCAGACCATCCCTCTCGCACAATGCCCGGATGCAGCCTATAGTCCAGTAGCCATTCACTGATAGTTGATTAGGAGCAAGGTGGAATGAAAACAGGAACTCCCAGAGGGAGGAATAGAACGGGATCTTCAGCTATCCTTCGGTTACAGCCATCAGGGGAACCATCACATGGTCTGTCGAATAAGTGACTTCAGAGCCAACTTCTATATAAGTCACCGAAGCTGGGATCTCGTACCGGTGGGAGAATTCCTCAAAGTCGGACAATCCTCTGCAGAAGTAATCAAGATATGGGCAAGGCCGATCCCCGCCAGTCCCCCTGATCGGACCTCCTAAAGCTCTACTTGGCCATTCCCCAGGGCTATGAAAGTAGGTTCGTTCTCATCCGAACAATGCCGGACAATATTGGAATGGCCACCACCCTGGGGAAGCCTTGAAGTGGAAGCCTCCGGAGCAATGACATCATCCGGAGTGGACATTGCTGAGCTAACATCAGAAGTTAACTCCTCCGGAGTCATCCGAAATAGCGAATCCAAATCAGATTTGGACAAAGAAGAAAGGATGGTGATCACCTGGTCTATGCTGGTCAAGTAGGAGCAGTTGTCGAAGGGAACGAAGCTCTCCGGAGGGTCTTTTCGCAAGAAGTAAGTCCCGAACGTCCTGCCCCAAGAGCCTATTTATAGGCCCCCCTCAGGTACGAAGCACACATGTTAGTATTAATTTTTGTTTCACAGATACCGAGGTAGTTTGTTTGACTGTCGAATGCATGACACGTGGCGACCACTAACGTCCATACTCTATTATTGCCCTGACATTTGTCAGGTGACATCAAGGTGAGCCCTGACAAGACCGTTCCCCCGAAGCAAAGCATCTGGCATACCAGAATCAATCTTTTCCAACAAAGCTTAGGAAAGATTGAGGGGCTATTGTGGTGGCCGGATCTAGGCTTAGAGAAATCATACTTGTCATTAAACGTCGGATTTATCCTCAAAGCCCTGAGGATCCTTCGGCATTCCCGACCCGTCGGAATTGTGGACCTTTGGCGATAACCGTTCAGCCACTACGCCCCTCCCCTCCCAGATAAGGCGAACTAGAGCTTGTCGGATGTGCGGCCACTGACCTCCAGCTACCATGACGGTCAGTAGTGCGTCAACATTATCATTGTGCAAGGATCCTGCTCCCCAGTCGACCGACCCTCTAGCAGCAGGCTAACCCTCCGGCAACACCCTAGCACGCGGCACCTCCGGTGCCTGCTCATGGGCTCCCGTCCATACAAACGACCCGGCCCACCAGCAGCAGCGGCCCATTTGACCCACCATGCGCACCACTCGGGCCCAGTATCGCACTTTGGAGCCCATGATGCACGGTCTACGCGTCATTCTTGAGCCCCAAGCCAACACTTCCCTATAAATACCCCCTAAGGGGTACTGTTCACGGGATCTGATCCCCGACAGCTACCGTCCAACCTCAACTTGTCTCTTTCTGCCTTTCTCTCCAGAAAAAGTCTAACTTAAGCATCGGAGGCCCCGTTGGTCACGACCGACTGGCGGACACTAACCTCTATTTTGTAGGAGCCAAGCAGGGGGATCCAGTTTTTGTTTGCAGGGACCACTCGAGCCTTCGGATTACCAACCGACAACCAGCCTTTCGGGAGCCAGCAGTCGGAAGAGCGCCAACAGATTTCTAGACACCACAGATACCACCTCCCAAAATGAATTTCGTAATAATGTAACAGTAAAAGACAGATAATAGCGAGGGGTCGTGCTGGCATGACTAAGCTGATCGATACCACCTCCAAAAATGAACACCGTAAAAATGAAGATAAAAGATAGATAATAATGAGGGGTCGTGCTGGCATGACCAAGCTGATCGATACTACCTCCCAAAATACATGCCACAAAAGTAAAGGATAGCTGACCGTATGAAACGGTTGTTGAGAATCAATATTTTCGAAGATCGTCCGATGGCCGAAAGCTAGTAGGCATGACCATACTTTTAGCTACGGCGAACGTATTAGTGACTTTGAGAATATTGATTTTGTTGATTTTAGATAATAAAAGATTGATTTCCCAGTTGTCAAGATGTGACTGAACAGCCGATAGGCATAACCATACGCGAGGCCAAGATGTCGTAAAATGAAACGTTGGAAAATTAACTTTTCATTATATCGCAGAAAATAAACCACGGAGGACGTTTGTGATTTATTTTCTACACGTGCATATAGATTAACGAATTACATTGCAACTAAAAATAAATGAATATGAATGTGTTTATACTTTGTCGGTAATTACTATTGAGAGAAAAAGTTTACCGATAATATCTGTGTGACTATAATACGTTATAGTATTCGGGCATGAGAACTCCTACTATACCGAATTATAATCCGGATGTATGTACCGGGACTTTCCTAAAAGAATAATAATCTGAAAAATGAAAGGAAAAACTCACCGAAAAATATTGACTAAATTTCGGTGGAGCTTCCGCTAAGACGTGCGCTTTTTGGGATTTTCCGGGAATAAGCAGCTGTGCGGATTAGGTCGGCTCCGTGCGACCGATATCCACCAGCGCGGCACCCAGTAAAACAGGGTGGGAAGGGAGGCAGACGAGGAGTCCACGTGTTAGTCAGCCAGAGGGCGGTGCGACAGCATGCGTATCAGACTTTCCCTTCCCAAGAGAATATCCAGTCCCCAAGAGCAGTAAAAAGGTGTGCAGACGTGCGATCTTGCCGGAAAGGTGGCAGACCCACATTCTGCACGAGGAGAACCAGACGAGAGGTCCGAGGAAGACCTCGTTCCCAGCGAGAAGCTGGGGACCCGGAAGGTAGGAGTATTTAAGCGAGAGTTCATCCAACTGAGAACGGTACATGTTAATTTGCTCTCTCACCCTCTTGTGCTTACAGTTTGTAGTTCATCTTCAATCAGGACTAACTTAGTCATCGGAGAGTCTTCCGGCCGCTAGAGGCGGGAGGTACTCTAACTGTTTTCTTTGAGTGCAGGCAGGGCTTAGGACAGAGCATTTTTGCAGGATAGTCAGATAACCCAGACAAAGCTACCATTTACCGGCAAGGGTAGTGTGAGTACATTTTATCCTCGCACACAACCTAATATGCATCATCATATACCGTATTCTTAGATTGCATTTTAACATAATACATTCTATAATTAATGGTTAAACATCGAAAAATAGAAAAAATAAAATGGTATCCCCAAAATTACTCGTGTCACCCAAATTTCACTAATATCATCAAATAATTACTAAAAGCATCCAAAATTGCCACCAAGATTTATAAACGTCTTGCCAAAAATAATTAAAATAACATTACCTTCTTTTCTTGTATAAACACATACTAGAAACATAATTATAATATATGATCTATTCTAATATATAAAAGGAGAGCACATTTTGGTGTTTTGTCATTATGACATTTTTTTTTAAAAAATTACCCTCTCAATTACTCATTTGCACACCCACAATTCCACTGGCCCAACTGCTTGTTAGGTTAATGGCTGGGTTGGATTTTACCCTTTATATGAATAGTATTTATCTATAACGGATTGGATTATAAATGAATTAATGAACTATTAGACACCCAACTTATTTCCAACCTAGAATCAATTTGTCTCAACGTTCGAATTGGATATTTTTGGTCTTTATTCAAAATTTTAATTTTTTATAAAATTATAATTAGTCTCGATGGGAGGAATTTCAAAAGAAAAAAATTACAACAAAAAACTTTAAAAATCTATAGAAAAGACAATAATTACAAAATCGGTCTATTTTAGATTATTTTTGGGCCTCAAATTTGTCCCAAATCCACCTATTTGACAGTCAGGTATAATCTTGACCGTACACTACTGGTGTTGTTTTACTTTAAATAGACGATCTGCCGTAAGCTTTCATTTTTTTCCAGATTGCGTGAAAAGAAGGGAAACCAACAGATATTCTGAAATGATAGATATTGCGTTGTACGTAATAAAGGCATTACATTCGCCAGACTAGTACTCGCTTTCGGGTTCCACCGGAAATTCACCCAATTTCTGGTTACCTTCCATTTCCCCTGCCTTTTTTATATGGATGTTATGGGTAATGACAGATCTATATAAATAAATAAATAAATATTATTTTTTTAATTTTTAATTTTTTTTTATATTTTTCAGTCTCTCTAATTGTATTTCTCTTCTCCCTAATTATATTTTCATATTTAATATCTAACATAATTATCTTTTATCTGCTACCATAATATTTTACCTTTTTCTTAATTATATTTTACTCTCCTTAATTATACTTATTAATTATATTTACATCATTATTAGTTATATTTTATCTTAATAAAGTATTTATTTTATCTATATTTTACCATACCTAGCTGATAAGTTGTGCTGAGCTAAGAGCTCAGTACCTAATAGTTGAATCTTAGGTCAGTCCTGAGGATATGAGTCCGCTGATCTAACCACGAAGGCCTCAGCCGAGGAACCGGTGAGAATACTATAACCTCAGGTATTGGGGCTGGGCGCGGCGAGCGCGGGTCCTTCCCGCCCACGCGTTATTTAAATTGGTAAGTCTATCGATCTGGAAACGGAAAGACGATATAGCAGCCTACTATCGCGGGATCACGCGGAATTGTGGGTATTTTTTGGCCCACTACCCCG
>NMUG010011085.1:0-10741 GCA_002855965.1 Monotropa hypopitys
CGAATATTAAAAAATTGATATTATACTCTTTAATCTGCATTTATATCAAGATTATCGTATCATTTTTTCATCAGAAGACATTGTTCGAATTTCTAGTGCAAAACAAATTCAGAATTACAAAAAAATTGAAAATTTAACCAAAATTCCGAAAAATTTCCGAAATTTCCGAAAATTTTCAAAAATTTTGAATTTCCGAAAATTACGAAATTTCCGAAATTGGAACATAAATAAAATTTCCGAAAAAATAGTTCCGAAATTGGAACGAAAAAATTAGTTCCGAAAAATATGTTCCGAATTCCGAAATGAGTTTTTTCGTTCCGTTCCGTCCGATGTGCAGTCCTAAGCCTAACCCATCCCCGCCCCATCTTCAACCCTGTTTTGTACACAACAGGGTCGGGCTCGTATGGAAAATTTAATTTTGGGGTTTTATTTAAAATATTATTTTATATTATCCTATAAAAAATAACTTAATTAGATAATGTATAATTTTTTTTAATTGTTTGAATTTCCATCCTATAAATAGTTTAAAATGTGAATCAAATTTAAACGATTAAATTTTTTTATACATTATCCGATTAAACTTATTTTTTACAGAATAACATAAAATAATATTTTAAACAAAACCCTAAAATTAAATTTTTCATACAGACCCCACCCTGTTTTGTACAAAAACAGATTTAGGAATGAGGTGAGAAATAGAGTACTCTTTATCTTTATTGTTTCCCCATATTCCTTCCATCCTAAGTATATTCATTCCTTTTTTATATAATTTTTTTTGGGAGCAATTTTCACCCTTTAGCAAAGTTTTGAATAACTTAATGTATTGCTAAGTATGTATCGGATTTTAAAGAAAACGGTATCACAAATCTAATTGCGCTATTTTTTAATAAAATTACTTAAAATATTTTTGTAAAAATTATCATTAGTTTGGATTATTTGTTTGTAGGGTTGCAAACAAGTTGAGCTGAGCCGAGTTCTGTCAAAAGCTCGAACTCGGCTCGAGAAAAAATAGGAAGGCTCGAATTCGGCTCGAGCTCGATTCGAGCCAAATAATTGAAACTCGAGCTTGGCTCGTTAAAAAATTTAAAAACTCGGGTTCGACTCGAATGAGCTTGATATTACATAAATGAGTCAAGCTCGGCTCGAGCTCGGGCTCGTTTGAAAGACTCGAACTCAATATGGATGCCTAAAAACTCATCTCCTTTATATAGACTAAAAACTACAAGTTTTTTCAAAACTTTTGATGTGGGATTGCAACACGAGTTCACGAGCTCTTAACGAGCCGAGCTTGGTTCGTTATATACAAACGAGCTTGACTCGCGAGCCTAACCGAGCCGAGTTTTATCCAGCTCGAACTTGGCTTGTTTATTAAATGAGTTGAGTAGTTAAGCTCGAGCTCGTTTATTTATAAATCGAGTTTTGCCGAGTCGAGCCCTTATCGAGCCGAGACGATCTTGCGAGCAACTCGGTTCATTTGCAGTCCTATTTGTGTGGGGTCGTGATGTATGAGCTCACTCCATTCGAATTTAGACCGGGATGCTTATTCGAGACAATGTTTAAAAAATAATATCATAACAGTGAATAAAAATAACAGAATAATATTTTCTCATAAATAACATTCAATGTATAAAAAATTCAACAAAATTAATAAATCTACTCTGTGTTTTTTATATAAAATATCTTTGTAATTTTATATTTATTTTTTTAATTTTATTTTCTTGTACATTTAATCTATACACACTCCAAAAGTATAAAAATATATTTTTATAAAAAATAACAAAATTAACCAACTTTTTTATGCACTACTTTAAGTTGTTAGTTTGAACTATATTATATCATATTTTATTCTTTAGTTGAAGTTTAAATTATGATGAATTTGATGATATACAAAAATTAGTGATTTATATCTACATATAATGATAGTAACGCTAAATTCAAAATGGTACCGGTATCGTACTGTACCAATTGAAAAATCGATTCCACGACTGGTACAGTATTCATAACCATGCTCTTGAGTTGATAAACGAACCAAATTGTTAGAGTTTGATTGTAGTTGCTCATTAAAAATTATTTGAGATTGGTTTATTGCATAAATAAAAAAAGTTAAATCATGCTCAAACAAGCTATCACTCGGGTTGTTCGACTTGTGATGTACAAAATTAGAATTTGTTCATGTTTATGGCACGATGCAGTGGAGGCTAGACTTCGTACTTTAAGATCCTATATAAATAATCTGAGTCGTTAATAAATTATAAAATAATTTTTATAAGTGACCTTGAAAGAATCAACTCATTCGAATAACTGTAATTACTTTATCCAAAATTATCTAAAAATTAGTCCTAAAACTTTTGAATGAAAATTAATCATTTTGGATGAAGCAGATACAATTATCCGAATGAACTATTTTTTACAAAGTCACTTAAAATCTTATTTTAAAATTTATCAACAACTTAGATTATTCATGTCGGGCTATTCGAATAACTTGGTGAAAACAAAAATCATAAATATGTTTGGTGTCACCTATTCGAGATAGACTAGTGATCGGTTCGTTCTAAGCTTGTATGAGATCGATCCATCTCATAAATAACTCAAAGGGTGTTTGTGATAAGTGTGAAAAAGAATTTTAGATTTGTACTGCAAATTCTACTTTAGATTATCAATTATATATTCTAGTAAAAATTGATAAACTTGTTGTTGTGGCTTTGGATTTTGAATTAAATTATAGTACATTGTTTGATGCAGAAATTATCAAACAAATTTTCTCTACAAATTTATCCATTTTGCTATTCATTTTTGAAATAACATGGTCGTTAGTATTGAAAAACAATATGAATAATTGTGTCCTATAAGACATAATTCGATTCTTATTTTCAAAAAAATATCAAAATTATAGACTCCATTTGGTAAAGTTTTTAGTTTCCAAATAAATGAAAATCTGTTTTTGTAGATGAAAACAAAAATCATAACACATGTTTGGTGTCACATATTATGAAAATAGTAAAAACATAAATATAATAAAAACATGTTTGCTACCCATCGATTCTTTTTTTATTTTCAATATATGGTGGAGTAGGGTGGTGAAGTGATGACGGTGGTAGTGGAGTGGTGACAGTGGCAACAGTGGTGATGGAATGGATACGATGGTGGTGGTAGTGGTGGCGGAGTTGTGGCGGTGGTGACGGAGTGGCAACGACGTTGGTGGTGATAGAGTGGCATTGGTGGTGGTGGAGTGATTGCAACGGTGATGGTGGTAGAGTGACTGACAACATTGGTGGTAGTGGTGGAGTGACAATGGTGGTGGAGTGGAGGTGGTGGTGTGGAAATGATGGTGGTGAGGTGGTAGTGGTGGTAGTGCCAGTGGAGCGGTAGTTGTGGAGGCAGTGATGGTGGTGGTGGTGAAGTGGAGGCAGTGGTGGTGATTAAGTGGCGGTGATGGCGACGTGGAGTTGTGGTGGTGGAGTTATGGAGCGGCAATGGTGGTGGAGGAGTTGTGGCGGCAACATTGGTGGTGGTGGAGTGACAGTGTTGGCGATGGTGATAGAATGGCGTTGGTGGTGGTGGAGTGACGATAGCGGCGATGGTGGTGGAGTGACGACAGCGTTGGTGATAGTGATGGAGTGACAATGATGGTAGAGTGGGGGTGGTGTAAGTGATTGCGGTGAAGTGACAATGGCGGTGGAGCTGTAATTGTGGAGGCAGCGTCAGTGGTGGAGTCGAGGTGGTGGTGGTGGAGTAGTGTAATGACTCGAATTTTAAAACCATTTTTTGGATTCAATGTAAAATCATAAGTAAAATGATAAATAATATCATCTATATTTTTTTTTAATAAGTACATGCCAAATGAAAGGAATTTAATGGGTACACCCCCTCCACTCGCATGAATTTATTTTACAAAATTCTTTACAAGTAAGAATTGGCAATAGAGCAAAAAAGTACAAGAAATGATAGAAAAAATGACCTATCAACTATCATGGTGCCACACTCCAATGCCAGAGAAGAAAAATAAAAAATGTCAACCTTCAAATCAAAAAAGGAATCCGATATCTAAAATATAGGGTTAGGCAAAAGTCTAGTAAAGAGATATATATCCAAATATCTTTAAAATTGAGGATGAGTATGTGTTAGTGCAAGGAAGTAAAATATACATGCATGAGGATATCATTTCATTTCTAAAGATCATTTAACTCAAAATCATTCTTTTCTTTTCAATCCAAAGTTATTATGTTTTCCTTACTGCTGGGGCAGAGAAACGAGCGGCCCTTGGTTTATTACTGATGTACTTATCTAAATTATTTACAAGGTTATAGTAGTGTCTTAACGTATGATCAACAATCATAATGACCCTTGACTATTGTGCTTTTGAGTTGAGATAATAGATGAGATACGAGATGAGGTCTTGAGATGAGATTTGAGATAGATCATATTTGATCCTTTGCGATTTATGAGATTTTCAAGAAATAAAATGAGTTTTTGAGAAAAGGAAAAACTGATAAAAGAGATTTTAAAAGAAAAGAGTTTTCATAATCTACATATGAGTTTTAAAATGTGGAAAGAGAGTAAATTATTGTTTTGAAAAACAAATAAAAAAGATGGAAAAAGAGAACAAAAATAAGTATTTTAAAATAAAAAAATAGCTGAAATGAGTTTCCAATGTGAAAAAATTAAAGTGATTAATTAAATTTGGAACTAGTAAAAGAGACAAATTAAGATTTATAAGAGAAATGGATAAAATGAGATTTGATACGTAAATGAGTTTTGAAAGAAAATTTGGAAAGAGTTTTGAAAAGAATTAAGAAGTTCAAAAGGATTTTTAAAAAGAGTTTGTAAAAGAGACTTTTATATTGAGGAAAAAGTATTTTGAAATATGATGAGTTTGAAAAATAGTTATCCATAGTTATTTTGCTTCTTTTTATTATATTTTTCTATAGTATTCATAGAGTCGTTGAGCTGACGAGTTTTTACTCCTTTCTTTTAGGTGATTGAAGATAAAGTCCACTAGTCAAGTCCAATTGCAGTTTCAGTAGAGTTAGGAAGCTCTGTCCAGAGTCTTGTTAGAGGCACCTTCAGCAGTTGAGAGTTTTTATTTTCAGTCTGTATATGTATATTATCAGCAGAGTTATGAAATGTTTTTTTATTTCAGTTTTAGTTGGCAATTTTTGTTTCACTTGTAGTGAGATTAGTGAGTTTGTGGTGATATGAACCTAACACGTGTCACCCCTAGATGATTGACTATAATTACCAGGTTTGGAACATGATACATGCGATAGTCGTAGTGTCATTAAATTGTTAGCGTTGTCTCACCAGAGTGTTTGAGGTTTTAATCAGTTATTGGTTCCCATGATCCTTCAGTTGCATGTTCCCATGATTCTCATGGATCAGGTTTTTTCGGGTTCGAGTCGGGTTACACCTGACCGAACAAACATCGGGTTCTGGAGCAAGTCACCCGAAAACTAAAGGGGAGGACTTATTGAGTTTTCGGGTTGGGCAGGTTTGATCGCTTCGCTGGGCTGGTGTGAGAGACGAATGCAGTGAAAGTGAAGGTTGGGCTGAGCCTAAGCCATCTGAATCGGTCGGGCAGGTCGCTTCATATTTCTTAACCATAGATCCGAACTCGCCCGAGAAAATAAGCAGGTGGTCCAAGGCCGGCCCGGATCCGACCGTACATTGAGAAAACTTTCGGATCGAGTCCTGTTTTTCGAGTCAGTTCGGTCGATTTTGGTCGGGTCCAGTTTTTTTGCACTGTGGAAGGCCAAGAGACCATAATGAATTTGCTCCGAAACAATAAAACCCAGACTAGGCCACATGACACATTCCCACGAACACGTTGATATCGGAATTGAGTCGGGCAGGAGGCAACGCACATGTGAAAATGAGTTTGTTGCATGGCAGAGAAATCATCCGATTAATCTTTGATTAATCTCATTAAAAAATATTTAGAATTGATAAGATTGGTGGATCTCCCTTTTCTTAGCTAATAGAGGTAAGGATGTCAACGGTTTGTTTCGGGTCGTTTTTTTGGATATTTGTATCTGAAAACCGAAATATAAATTGTATCCATAACCGAATCGATAACCAAACGTTTATAAAAATTCATAACCGTATTCGTTTCTGTGGTTATCCGAATCCGAACGAATATCCGCAGATTGTATTTTGTTTTCAAAAAACATATTATATTAATAAAAAAATATATATTATATTAATATATATAATATAAGGGTATTATATATTATATATATATAATATAAACGGTTCAGTTCGGTTAATGATTCGGTTAATAGAATAATCTTAACCGAATTAAACTAGAAACGATTTTTTTATATCCATATTCATATCTATGTATAAAATTTTGATTACAGTTCGGTTCGAATAATCATGGGGTCAGACATCAATGCAATCTCTAAATAGAGTGAAGCCCCGGGGCATAACTCAGTTGAACAAAGACCAAGGTGTTTAAAATCAGTCTTGCTATTGGACCGCAGGGTGAGGGTTCCAATCTCACATGCGATAGTCTGGATTTAGCCCTCTTGTGTGTTAATAGTATACAGACAGTTCTGAACCCTATACCAACTGAGTCACATCCCGCGATTTACTTACTCCCGATGCTCTAGGGACAGGGTAGTGGGTTGGGAGTCAACCTTTTTGTAAATAGAGTGAAAATCACACTTTCTTTTTTGTTTTTGTTGTGTTTTTTTCTTAACTTTCATGGTAGGACAAGAATACCCATGGGCCATCCATCAAGGTATTGGAAAACTAAAACGAAAGCAGACACAGACAGAGAGATAGAGAGAGATGTTCAAGAGACGGCCAAGTGTTTCCTCTCTTTTCTTGATTTGATTATTTTGACCAAAATGTACCCTCTGGGTTCCTTTCAACTGTCTTGAAGATGGAAGTGAAAGAAAGCCCCTTATTTTCTCACCTTTTCCGTTCATCTAATGCTAGGATTGTGCTGCTGCGGTGGTACCGCCACAGTCGACAGCGGAAACAAGGGCTCCGGAGAGTGGTTTACTCTGTCTCTTTCGAGGTTTTGGCTTCTGGTAGAAAACCCCCTTTTCCAAATCCAAGAATCTCTGCTACTTGCTCTGTTTCACCTCCTCTGTTTCATTAAGATGTGCTAAAAAGAATGCAGTAATCGCGGTTCTTGTGGTGGTGTGATATTGGCGGGACGGCTCAATCTAATTTATTGTTTCTGTCTAATTATTATTTACATACGGTATTTTCTCTCTCACCTTCTACTCCACAATGTTGCTAATTTGGTATATTCAATGCATCTCTAAATCTTCTTCATCGAGTTGGTTTCTTTTGACTCTGTTTTACTCTCTGTATTCTGTGTTTGTTATTTCTTTTTTTCTTTCTTAATCCTTCTGTAGAAAAGCTATGTGTGTGTGTGAGAGAGAACCCATTTTGGCAATGAACATCTTCATTCAAGTAACAGAGTAAAATATGGATCAGTTTAATTTTTTGGGAAATTATTGCCCAATTAATTTTGTTTTGCTTCTTCCCAAAGATGCAAAACTTCAATGGTTTAACAGTTCTTGTTTTGTTTAAAAAGAAGAAGGAGAAGAGGTATTCTATATGTAATCAGATTCAAGTTCCAACATACTCTGTTTTGTTGTTATGGCGATTTCCCCTTTGTGTTTCTTATAACCCATATCATGTGTATTTTTGTTGATATGTCTCTGGACAAAATTGGGATGTGTGAATTGGTAACGTGTAAATTCAGATCTGACCCATTGAAATCTCAGTATCATCATCTCTGTTTTCTTGTACCCTACTTTTGTGTTTTGTTTGTTTTGTTTTATTTTGTGTTAGGAAAATGATATTAACACATATAATAATGTATATCATTGTGTACATCCTTATATGTCACATTTTGATTGACGGGAATTTTTATTTTTGAATCTTTGTAAAAATTTAAGCCAATCAAAATCTACCACACATGCACTATGTAATTTACACTATTGATAAATCGTGCTAATGGTATGGGACGACAGAATAAAAAGTGTAATATAATATCTAATAGTATAATAAAATTTCGGGTATTAATAGTGCTTTTGATATTAATTCATGCATTTGGCACTTATGATGAGTGATAACACTCGATCCGTATTTTCGATACCCAACGATACAATACCCAAAGGTACAACGAAACTTTGGGTGTTAGTAGTTCCTTTGACATTCATTCGTGCATTCGGCACCCATGATGAATGTGTAGGAACTGGTTTCCTTGCCCGACAAATCTTACCAACTTTTTTATCAATAATAAATAGAACTACTGGGGGGGTCCACTGTGATGATCTAAACCGTTAATATTATTCAAATCGATAAAATATAACACCCTGCAAAAAATTCAGCTCAATCGGATATCAGTAAGTCCTTGATCCAAACAGTTCTACAGAAAACTGATAGGAACTGATGTTATGCAAAATTATTTGGATCGAAGACTTACTGATATCCGATTGAGCTGAATTTTTGCATGATGTTATATTTTATCGATTTGAATATTATTAACGGTTTGGAATAATTTAGTGGGCCTCCAAAGTAGTTGTATTTATTATTGGTAAAAAAATTGGTAAGATTTGTCGGGCAAGGAAACCGCCCTCATATATAAATATGTATATGAAAAATGTGTGGAGCTTACATCAAAATATTTTGTATAATAAATATAATAGATGTTTATAAAAATGTGTAGAGAATATGTATGAAATGTATAAAGAATATGTGTTTGAAAAATATGTGGGGTTCATACCATTGCGTTTTGTATAATAGATTTGATTAATAAATATAATAGATGTGTATGAAAATGTGTAGAGAATATATATGAAAATATGTAGAGAATATGTGTTTCAAAAATATGTTGGGTCCACACCATTGTGTTTTGTATAAGAGATTGTGTATAGATGTGACGTGTCGAAAAGATATGACTGAGACACTTTAAGTATGAATGAGACAATTGAAAATATGACTGAGACAACATTGTGTTTTGTATAATAAATTATAATGTGTTAGTAGCATTGCTCTTTTGTGTTTGGGAAAGCATTTTCGGTAGTGACAAGAAAAAAGGGTTCAAATTACAATACACATTTTCATACTTCAAAATACCAATGCTTATCATTTGTTATTATTTTCACAAAATAATACCCATTTCTTTTGCTAAAATTAATTTTCACCAAAGGATTTTCTATTTCCCTCTTTAATTGCTCTCAAATAACACAAGTTTGTTAAGTTTAATTTAATTTTAATTTTTCAATATGTTGATTATGACATGATTGTTTCGCAAATGTATCCATGTAATCAGTGATGTTATAATCTTAGAGTATAAATATGTTGTATATGCAGTCGTATCATCGTTGTAAAGGGACTTGGAGTAGCCCGTGTGGGACTCACATGGGTATCGTACGGAAAATTTTATTTTAAGATTTTGTTTAAAATATTATTTTATGCTACACTGTAAAAAATTAGCTCAATCAAATAATGTATAAAATTTTCTTAATTGTTCGAATTTTCATTCACAGTTTTACAGTATGAAAATTTGAACATTTAAGAAAATTTTATACATTATTCGATTGATCTGATTTTTTTACAGGATAGCATAAAATAATATTTTAAAAGAAACTACAAAATAAAATTTTTCGTACGAGACTCACGTGTGGCCCATGCGTGCTCACAGCAGGGAGTGCTATGCCTTAGGCACAACAGGTACCCCAATTCCGTTGTAAAGATGCAGCAAGACGCGAGTATTGCGCATATAGATGCATGAGACATGACACGAGACATGAACACTTAAAAAAAGCATGCCTCTTTTGGCGAGGCGTAAAAAAGGCATGCCTCACTAGAGGTGAAACTAAAACCGAAAACCAATCCAACCGAAAAAACCGCCCAAAAATTGGTTTTCGGTCGGTTCGTACCCACAATCGGTTCATTTCGGTTCAGGGATCGGGTTTTGAAGCTTTAGACTGAACCCGGTTGAATTTTTTTGGGGACAATTTTTGAATCTTTGCACAATTTTAATTAGGACTGAAATAGGTTTGGGCCTTTCAGCCAATCCAAAAAACCAAAAAACCCAAAAAAATAAGCAACCCGAAAAACTGAACCGAATTATTTTTTTATTTCAATCGGCGACCGTTTTGGATTTATACACACCGAACCAATCGATTCGGTTTCAGACGCACTAGAAATCCGACCAAACCGAACCGATTAAGCCCTACTCTCCACCCTTTTACAAATCAATCTTATTTTTCTTGTTCAGATTAGAAAATTGGCAGCACTAAGTAATTCGATTGAATCCATGTAGGGTTGCACATTGGACGGAACGTATGGGAAATACTTATTTTGGAATTTTTTTCAATTTTTTCGTAAGTAATTTATGTGTTTCAATTGCAATTCCAAAATTTTCAGAAATTATTTTTTGTTCCAATTTCAGAAATTTTGGAAAATTTTAGAATTGTAAAATTTTGGATTTTTTCCAATTATTTTGGAAAATTATGGAATTATTTAAAAAACGTGCCAATTTGAAAATTATAGTTAGAATAAGGATAGAAGCACCCATTTTTATTTTTTTAAATATTCATTTCATTCATTTTATAGTGTGTATTTATGGCCTAATTGTACATTTATCAATAAAAAAGGAGTATATTATTTTTTATTGAACAAAATTTGGTTGTCTCCAAATTCTGAATTGATATTTTTTGTAGAATAGTAATAAGTTAGTGATTTTTTCAGAGGTTATCATTTTGCAACTTCA
>NMUG010011086.1:0-10740 GCA_002855965.1 Monotropa hypopitys
ATAAATAAATCAAATGCATTAAAATAATTCATAACATCTCATTTCATCACATAACATTCTTGTTATGTTTATTCTACTCAATTCCCTTTGATTCCTCTTTATTTTCCCTTTTTCTTTCATTTCTTTTAATTTCTCTTTTTTACTATTTTTGTACTATTTTCAACCACTGTCCACCCACATAGCACACTACATATCGATATACTATTTTTCTATATCCATATACTAATCACAAGCCTCCAATCGAAATACAACACAGTTATTTCCATTTCGATATACTCCTTAATCAACTACATTTCGATATGTCACAATCTTTATTTCAATATGCAGTTCACCCTACCATTCGATATACACATCACATATATTTGTATTTCGATATACAAAAATACGCATTTCGATATACATAGTTCACTGATCAATTATACATCACATTATATTTCGATATAATGTACCACCATATCGATATACAAATGAATTCGAGCAAAACCCAGAATATGCAATACTACTGTTTATCATCTTTCTTGTTGATTTTCAAGGAATAATCACACAAGTACCGAACTAAGTGCATACATCAATATGTATACACAGCCTATGATTTTAACTCATTAAAACATCTTAAAACCCATGATATTAACCGTCTGATAGACATGAACCAAATCAAATTGAACCAAAAACCTCATTTAAACTCATACATGGATAAACAAACTTTTCATATGATTGAATTCGATTCATGTATAGCTCAAGCCCCAAACCCGAAAATTAAATGAATTAAAGAACATAAAACAAAAAAGATGATTCATACTCACTTGATTCTAACAACATCCAAGCTTGAATTCAACAGAAATCGACAAAACCACTTTATTAACAATCTCTCTCTCTCTCTACATATTTTCTCTCGAGTGTTTGTTTCAGAGATCAAAGAATGAATGATTTGCCAAGTTAATTCATTCCACTGATTATATGCATTTAACACACTACGACAAAATTTACCGATTGATCTTTACAAGACATCTATAACTTCCATATTTCGATATGCTAAAGCTCAACCCAATTCCTATTTTGATATGTGATAACATTAAAAGTGTACAGGATCTTAACATTTCGATATACAAAACATGACCATTTTCTACATATCGATATATAACATAAACAAATTTGAGCAGACTCTTTCTTATATCGAAATGCAACCACCACGAACCTAGCTCATATCGATATACAGTCCTTAGTTGGGACAAAAACTAGAGATTGGCAAATTTTACTACCCTTAAAATATTCTAACTCCTCAAACTTCTCCTTAAGGCCAAACTTGAACATTTTTTTATCTCTTCAACAATTCATTTAATTACTCTAACTCCTTATTTGATTAAAAACTAATCAAGTGTGTTCCAAAATCATAGCAATCATGCAAATTGATTTACTCTAATCATGATATTAAAGCAATTAAACTTTGCTTAAATTAAATTACACACGAATTTTTTAAGACGGGTGTTACATTAGGATTCAATAGCAAGCCTTTCACCTAACACAACTCTAGACCCGACATTCTAATCATATTGTGATTTTCCAACCAATTTTCCAAGACCTCTCATTTGAAAATACGCTGATCAGGCGCTTTTCAAATCAGATTTCAAGGTAGTCAAGTTGGGTGTCAAGTAACACACACAATACTTCCTAGAATATCCACAACCATCCTTATCCTAAACTCTCAACACATGACTCGTCAACCTCAAGTCACTCCTTCCAAAACCTCATAACCTAGAGCTCGGATACCAAGCTGTTACGACCCGTCCTGGAAACTAATATAAAATAATGAATCCGGTTACGTGTCATGACTAAATACCACCATATCTAACTCATATAGAACTCCCATTAAAATTCAAACCTCAAAAGATTACCCAAATCACAGCAAAAGAATTAAATTATGAAGTCAATAATAAAAGAAAACTCCATAACTCAATAACTTAACATCACCTCAACACACGAGGTCTAAAATAATAATGTCTAAACAAATAACCAAACTTTATACATCAACAACCTCAAAAGTCTCAAACTAACTCTACTACAACTGTGAATCAACATAAGAATAATAATCTCCCAATATGGAGAAGAGAGCCTCCAAAGACATCCTCTAGCATACGACTCGGCTTGTAGTGAACTTGCTAAACCTTCAAATCTAAATATACAATGCCACAAACAAAAGAGAGAGCAAAGCAAATCTAGGAGTGTCAGATAATAGTCAATATGTGAAAGTTAACATAAGAGATTACGTACAAATGTAAACAATAGATGTAGGGATGTGAATTTCCCTTCAACAAGGCCATAAGGCACCATATATCAACCAAGTACCACAAGGTAATAACAGTCAATCACATGTCTTTACACTTTCACTTTCCACTTAGAATTTAAGGATCAATTTCTATTCTTAATCACATAGTAAAATTTCACCACATCGACGGTTAGATCCCAACGTTACTATGGAGCATACCCCATTGGATCCACGGACAAACCCCCATCATCAAGCACGTCTACTTGTTAGGGTGAATCAATCAAGCCCTAGATACTGCCATAATCAGCATTTCTGGCTTAGCAAAAGCATGCTAGGGTATCACTCACATCTTATGATCACATTAGGCATGGTTCTTCACATTTACGATTCCATTACATGCCATTCATTTTCGTTTAATAATCGTTCAACGATACGATATTACATGCTTGTATACATCTATGAACCAATATAGAAATTAGAATAGCTAATCATGTTCAACACATCCAATACACATGGCAAGCAATTCATATCTCCATTTACAATGATCTACTCTATAAGGCATGATTCCCACATAATTTGACACAAAACAACATAAAGGAACACTTAGCCACATAAAGGAAAAATTTAACCACGTAACAAAACATTTAGCATATAATCAAAAAGTAACTAACACATATGTGAAATTGTGGGTTCTTGGACCCTTGAACTTATCTGCTTACCCGAATCTGAATGTGATCAAATGCTAAGAAGCTCCTACAACCAAAGAACATGATTAAAACTGCCCGATACCATCTGCCGGAAAGGCTCTCCGATGCCCAAGTCAGATGAATACTTTTAGAGTATGTTGACAACATAAGAGCTCTGTAAACCAGAATGAATCGAGAGTTTACCCAACTCTACAATGGTTGTATTTATATCCTTCCCATAGTATGCCTAATCCGGTGCCATTATCGACAACCGTCCCAGATATTTCATCTCAATATCTGGGATCCTTTGAACTTTCCATTCTGAGCAAGACCGTAACATGTATAATCTGGCAGTAGCCTGCTCCAAGGTGCATTGGTCCGATGACACGTACTTGTTCGGTGATGTATTGTCCCGGAACCATATATCCTGCCATTTGGGCCATAGTCCGGAGACCTGCAATGCTTCTCCGAAGTGATTCATGACCGGGCCATAACTCCTTGCCTTTGTCCTAACCCAATGGTCTGGTACCAGATAACCTACCGGGTTACTGTAGCACTTCCTGTCGTATGGCCCAAATAGTATGTCGGGCCGGTAGCCCTCCAGTTCGTCCAACTAACCTATCCAGTCCTTATTGGGCCTGCCCCCAATGGGCTTACTCCTTGATCCAGCCCTCAGTCCATTACTGGTTCGGTCACCACAATAGCCCCTTAATACTTACAGATAAAACCGGACTGCAAGTATTGAGTCTCTACTCCGGGTAAGTTCCGAACCATTCCTGTCTTTCGACCGAGCTGACTGATATGGTCTGGAGTATCCTGCCCTTACGACAGTATCATATGTATCCAGTTTATATGTCGTTTAGCGACCAGACTCTAGGTATGTGCCCCATACAACGGTCACAGAGGTCCTTCTAGAACCTTCCGAACACGTGTCGTCATTTTGGGCTATGTGTATTGGGTAGCATACCCATCCGTTTTGAATTTCAACTATTACCCCATCGAATATATAAGCCCCAAAACCCCCCTTGCTCCAACTCTTTTGCTATCCAGAGCTTCTGCATCAATCAGCAACCTTCAATCCCAGCCTTTGTTGATCTCCTTGAGCACAGATTCCAGCCTTTTAGTGCTTCAATCCTTCTTTGATCTAGGTAGTTTTTGTTTCCATGTCATCCTTCTTTATTTTCTTCGAATTAGGGGTAGAAATGCCCCCTTTTCGGGACCTGGGTTCCCTATGCAAAGTAGCACCTCCTAGGGTACTGTAGCACCGCTACAGTGCCCACTATGTTACTCCTTTCCCGAATAACTGATCTTCTTAACTTCTTTTCTGGTCAGGCCAATTATCACATAAAATATAAGTGGTGTTGCCGAGCCAAGTGGGGCAGCTTCTGAACCAGTCGGGCTTAGCCCATTTGTACTCTATTTCTCCGACGCAGCGAACCTCGGACAATTCTGGAGGAAATACTCTGTACCGGACGACGTGCTTGTGGAATTGGTACCCGTTCGGGATGATAGTACCCCAGATATCCGGCACCGGAGGGGTCAGATGATCATACCCCTAATGGCCATCATCGAGGGTGGGCTCCAGTTCCCCATAACCAGACTATTGGCGAAGATCCTGCACAAGCCGAATCTCTCCACTGCTCAGTTCACAATTAACTTCTACCGGATCGTGTTCTCCCTGGTGGAGCTGAACCATCTGTTCAATCTGAACATTGGCATGCTCGAATGTTTTGGGATATACTCTATTAACCAGAACAAAGCTTCTGGATGGTATTTCCCTACAACCCGGAAGGGTTATGCTTCGATACTCGACTGACTCCCTGACTCGGACCCCTGGGCCAATGAATTTGTTGCTGTCCGGGGTAACTAGGATAACCCAAGAGACTCGGTGCCTTGGGCCATCGGTATTCTTGGTAAGCACCCTTCGCACCCCTTGGCAAGCTTTATCCCGTAATGTCTTCTAATGTCTACTTCTATTTCTTGCAGTTCCCTGTACTGTCAAACATAACAAGAATGCTGGCGCAAAATACCAGATCAACAAACTTTTTGATCTTCCCTTGTCTTCCCGAGATGTTCCGGACCTTCTGGGATACAAACCCTTGTACCAGTCATTTATCAAAAGGAGGGCTCCAAAGTCCCAGCCTCCAGCTCAAGTGACTCCTCCTCCTCCAGTCCACATAACTTCTCACACCATCGTAGATCTCGATAGTCCGGAGAGAAGTCATGGATCCACATCTCGAAAGTAGGCAAGGACCACTCAAAATTGACAAATTTGAGTCAAAACTCAATAAGAGACAATAGATCAACTCAAGGGGTCAACTAGAGGATCAACATCACTCTAGGACATACCAAACAAGGATTTGCTAGGAATGATCCCTTAGATTAATTTATAGAAAATAGTGGTAGCTCATGCAATGCACACACAATCATTCCAAGCACATCATATAAAATCAATACATCAATGCACCCATAGAGACTAAATGTCTCCCCAAAGGCCTAAGTTTTCAAAACTGAAAGCTCTGATATCAAGTTGTCATGCCCCGAATTTTCAAACCATTTTTTGAAATATAAAAGTATGACAACATTGGACAAGTACTAAAACCTCTACCCAATCCAAAGTGCAGAAAATAAAGGGGAATGGGGATACAAGCACACAAGCAAGAAAATGAAGTTTAAAAGGGAGTAAGACAAGTCCAAAAATAATAACAGTACGGGTATATGGATTTTAAAGAAATACCAAACTCACAAAACTAGAATACTGATGACCAAGTCAAGCAAGCTCCAATGCAAAGATAATGACATCCAAGATCCTCTTATAGGCATGGGAATTCGTACCTAAAAATAGAGGGTTAGGCAAAAGCCTAGTAGAGATAATCTATAACCAAATATCCCTAAAGTTGGGATAAGAGATGCGAGTGTGAGAAAAGTAAACTATGCATGCAATGAGGACCATTTTCATATCTCTAAAACCATTTGCCAATTCCTTTTCTTTCCGAACCATCCAATTTATCGACTTCATGAGATTTTTTCAAAAACCACTCAACTTGACGATATCAAGGGGTTTCTTTTCAAAACAAATTCCTTTTTCTTCCAAAGAATTCAAGTTCATCAATTCATTAGAATTTCTTCCAAAATACTCAACTTGACGAAATCAAAGAGATTTGTATTTTCAATCTTCATCTCAACTTTGACGAAACAAGGGAGGCAAACATCAAGTTTCGCATCTTCTCAACCTTAACAAAATTAAGGGAGTCGCATATCAATAATTATTATTCAATTATAAGACTTATTAGGTTTCGACTAATTCTGTGATAGAAGCTCGTCGACTAAAACTACCCGTAAGATTCCTCGTATTATCCAACCCGTCAGAAGGGTCCAGTCAGACCCCTATTGTACAATGTCGTGAGTGCAAATTCAACCAGGGAATGAAATTCTCGAAATAGTATAATAGCCAACCCAACTCATCTAACATGTTTAGACCAATTGAAACATTCATTTCATTCAATTTAATAGATTAGGACATCCATTCCTCCTAATCTTTCCAAGTGATCCAAAACAAGACTTTTATAAAATTGGTTTTCAATTCTCAAAGTTTAAGTAATAAGAAGGTCCTAGGACCACTTTTCAAAAATCAAATTTCACATTTCTTAAGCCAATTTCTCTATTTAAAGAAGAGCCAAATTTAGGGTTTTTATAAAATTTGGGGATTTATCAAGTTGATTTGGAGATTTCAAAATTAAACTAATGGGTAGCCTATTGGTGTACATAGGACCCGAAATACACAATCAATTTGATCAATTTCATAAAGACCCAAAATCTAGGTTTTGACAAATTTGGGGATCTTACAAGCTAACTTGAAAATCATGAAATTAAGGTCATTGGGAGACCAAACAGACACACATGGACATAAGCCCTTAAGAAATTTAAGGGTTCAAGAGACCCACAACCTTCATTCTTCATCTACAAAAGTGTCCACAATGTTTGAATTCTTTTGAGAGAGAGAGAGAGAGAGAGAACACCAACCATGGATATATAGTGAATAGAAAACTATACCTTAGAGGAGGAACTACGTACAAACCCTAAGTGAGATCTCTTGACACCAACACAATTTGAATACACCAATGTGTAGATCTTGAGAGCCTCTATAATCTTTGTGAGGATGAAATCTCCAAGGGATGACTAGATCTTCCACAAATGAAGAGGGAAAATAGAGATAGAGTCGCCTGGAGGTATATATATATAGAGAGAGATGAGTTGAAAATGCCCTAAAATGACCAAGGATGGGCATGTATACTCAATGGGCAAAACACATTGTTGCCCCTCATTAAAACTCGTCAGAAATTCGTCAGGATGCGCTCTACTGGTAGAGCAGACTCCTTCTACTGGTAGAGCAGGCTGCAGCTTCTCCACTCTCCCTCAACCATGACCTTCTTATGGTAAAGTGGTCCTCATCTTTCGGTAGATAGGGCTGCAGATGCTCTTTGCACCTCCCCTTCCTTCCTCTTCTTCCGGTAGAGCATGTCCCTTCTTCTGGTAGAAGGGGCTGCTGGATCTCTCCCTTTCCCTCCTCTCCTCTTGGTCTTTCGGTAGAAGGGATCTATCCCTTCCCATTTCCCGGTAAAGGCCGGGGGTTCCTCCCCTTCTTCTCCTTGATTTTCCGAAAGAAGGCTTCCATCCCCTCTTCCCTTTTTCGGTAAATCAACTATCGGCTTCTCACCTTTCTTCCTCTCCTTCATATTTTTTGGTAAAGGGGCTTTGCCCCTATCGTCTTGTTTTTTCGGTAGAATGGAGTGGTCTCCCCCCTTCTCTTCCTGCTTTTTTGGAAGAGGGTCTTCCCTCTCCATTTCTCACTAGAAGGGGAAGCCTCCTCCTCTTCCTGTAAGTATAGCCAACACAGCACGCCATCAACACACCAACACCAACATAGGGCTCACATCCAACACATCCAAGCTCCACTCCTAAACTTCAGTTATGGTGAACCCATACTTTTTACCTCACCCTAAGGACTTAAGACCCAACCAATCCAAGCCATCCACATGGGTTCTCAACCACCAAACCAAGTCAAACATTTTCAAACACTTCCAAGTCTTACCAAGCCAACTGTAAATCCTTCCTATATATTCAAGATCATAGCAAACCTCACCAAATTGAACTTAATACATCCAAATCCTTAACCTACCGAGGCCAAAACATGGCTCAACTTGAGGATCATCTCATTTAAGAGAAATCATCTATTCAAATATGAATAAAATCATTTTAAAATTCTTTTAAAATTTTGGGACCTGACACTGTCTTCACTTGAAAAATTACTCTTATTCATAGTGTGTGAGAGAAGTAAATTGGGGACTGAATAAATAAGAGCGATGCATAAAACTATCCATTAAAAACTAGCTGTTATAAAACTAGTCGTTAAAAACTTGTAGTTACAAAACTAGTCGTTAAAACCAACCATTACAAAATTATCCATTTGAAAAAATAGCACATACAAATATTTATTTGAAAAATAACCATTAAAAATAGGTAGTTTAGGAATATCCGTTAAAAATATATTACTCACTTTAATATTGTTCTGAATATTATATTGTTTATAAAATATTAATTGTAACAAAAAAATATGTTACATTTATTTAAATAGATTTTTAACATCTATATTTTATGTATTTTAATACTATAATTTGGATATTTTTTGCAAACTTTTTATTTAAATTTATCTCAAATGAATTAAATGATAAAAAAGATAAAAGATGATATAAATTAAAAACAAAGGGGAGAAGAGGGGAGGGATATTTTGGTCAAAAGCATGGTAGGACCCTCTTATTTTATTATTGGGAGGCTCCATTTGTAGTGCTCAATTCATAAAAAAAGGCTGTACCCAGCCCTTAGGGTCCCACGACAAGGGTTGAAGACGTGAGGATTGGTAATTGCGCGACTCGCCCATAGGTCCCACATATAATGTTTGTCCGGTGCTAGTACACCTCCCCCAGAAGGAAGAGTCTAGCCTAGTACATTTTATGCTCCATCTAGGGGGACTCAAACCGACTACACGGGGCAGTCCCAGCAAGGATCTGGGACTCAAACCGACCCCATTATATGCTCACACCACTGGGCTAAACGCCGGGTGACTTAGATATACTCAAACCTGGCAGTCCCAAGTTTTGAACCTGGGACCTCACGGAACTAAGCAGCTTCCCCAAGCCACTTGGCTACCAGGATGGGATTGTAGTGCTCAATTCATGTTATGAAAAGTAATAGATGAAACACAACATAAATTATGTGATAGTGTGTGTTTGGTAGCTGGAATTACGCAACGCAAGCCTCATCATGGAAAATAAATAAAGAAGCAAACAAAACCTATCTCATAAAGACAAAATAATAAGACTTGACTACAAGATATTTTATTATTTTTTCGAACTATGGGTAAGAAATAGTGAATAGATAAAATCGTCCAAATCGTCCAAATCGACCAAACCACATACGAACTTATCCATTTAAATTGGATTGATAATTGATCCGTTCAAAATCAATCCGTCCAAAATCAATTAAGGGTAGTCCTAGTCATGACAAATATATTTATTAGATGGTGAAAAAGAATGATACTTATTGTGCAAATTGGATATAACTGTTAAATTTGACTCGTGTGACCATTTTGGTACTCTATAGTTTAATTTACATTTTAGCTACTATTATTGTATATATACTATTACTTGGAGAAATCTTTCAACTCTTCTTACTTCCTTTTAATCTCATTTTTTCAATCTATCAAACTATCAAACAAAATTTTAAGTACTTCATGCATGAAAAATAAATCTTGAAAATTCTTATTTTGAAAACTTTTATTTTACCGTTCTTCCCATTAAATTATGCAAGATGGCTGTGCTAGGATAAAAATCATCCAAATTAGCGAAATCAGTCCGTCCAAACTGTATCCGGACTAGTCCATCCAAATAACACTCACGAACAGTTAACGGATGGAATAAACAAAAATCCATCGCGAGCAGATTGGATTGGAAACCAAACCAATCCACCACAAACCAATCCGTAGACAACCCAATGAGCAAGAGGGTAATTTCACAACAGAAACCTTTTAAATACAAACCGACACAAATCCAAATTTCTGAATGTGAGAATCCAACACACACACAAATCATTGGTTCAACTTTACCAATAAAATGTGGGTCATTTATTTCATGTTGTTGGGCCCATTCGAAGGATGAATGAGGCTTCAGGCATATAATGTTTTATTTGAAAATGAATCAATCAATCTATCTACATCTATAATACAAATCAGGAAGGTGTAGACTCCATACATTTTAGTTTGATTTGATGGTGTAAATTAGTTTGATTCGACAGTCTAAAATTTTGTTTTATGCAATAATTGACCACATAACCTAGATAGCGACCAACTAAATTTCGGGACCACACACGAATAATTTGAGCCATTGGTAAATTTTAAAATAATATTTTAAGTAATCTTATAAAAAATTAGCTCATTCGGATAACTATAACTCCTTCATTCAAAATAATGATTTTTATTCATAAGTTTTGGGGTTAACTTCTCAATCATTTTGGATGAAATAATTATAGTTATTTAAATGCGATGATTTTTGTAGGAGTGCTTAAAATTTATTTTAAATCAATGACTTAATTTATTTGTGTGAAGCCCCGAGGTACGGGACCTCGTCCTTTTGCGTCGCGACATAGGCACGAACGAACTCTACTAGACATATGTAGGTGTAGGTTCTTTGACAACATCTTTTTTAAATGATAATAAAGATATCAAAATCTACATCC
>NMUG010011087.1:0-10739 GCA_002855965.1 Monotropa hypopitys
GAATATTCCATGTGTAAATTTTTTTCCTCAGACGGATCATAACCAACAAAAATATATATCAATAGTTTACGATAAATTTATTGACACACAAATAAATTTATTTTTACCTCTAACAAAAACCAGTAGTTTTGTATCTATATTTACATCTATACAAAATAGGAATGACAACTTATATTGTAACTATTGTTTCACTTGACTTTTAGCTGCCACCATTCAAGTGAAACAATAGTTACAACTTTTTGACTCATAGAACCATTCAAGTCAAGCATACAATATTGCAAAGACAAATCCTTGACATTTCAATACAAATGATAGCATGCGTGCTTATTATTCAACACTTTTTCCCCCTAGCAATGAAAGATACAACTTTCATACTTTACCAGTCAAGTGTAGTAGTTGAAGCGTTGTGTAGTAGCCAGATTCCGGTCCGAGCTGTCGGATTCATCTTACCAGACTATCCAATCAATCCGGACTCCTCCTCAACAATTTCACAGAGCAAGTCAAGACTGTCGACCTCATGGATCTCCGATAAATTCTCATCTACACAATCGAAGGACGGAACCAGCAATTTACCATGCGGACCTTCGGTACCCCAAACAGATCCACTGGATACTCGAAGAAGCCAGACCGACCATGTGGTCTTCTTCAAACTTTTGGCATATCCAGTCTAGACGACAAGAAAGCTCTGCGTGTCTTCTATCCATTAGAAAGGGGCACAACTACTCCTCGTCGGTCAGTCTTATGTCGGAGGCATCCACCATCGATATTGACAAGGAACAATGACCTCTGGAACAACGATAAACTTGTGGCTCACCTGTACGTATGCTGATGTGGCCCGGATCATTACAATGACCCAATATCATGCAACTAGGACTGACATCAGTAGCGGGACTGCCTTGTGTGCATCACGCGCTTGCCTTTGGCACCAAGTCAGGTTCACGGGGTTAGACTCTTGACTCTCCGAATGCTCCTACTTCTTTTCCCTCATCTTCGGCACTTGTTGACTTGGCCATCCGAGGCCCCTTTCAGTCACTACCGACCGATGAGCACTCACCCTTATTTTACAGGAGCCAAACATGTGAATTTTCCATTTGTTTGCAGGCAAACCTCGATCGGATCCCAGGTCAGTCGACACATATTCACCTTTCAGACAGAGCTCAGGCGAACTATCAAGGAAGGAGAATTTTATAGTCACCATATTTGGCAACTTCGCTGGGGATCTTGTTCCCAAACTTTGGTGACGTCAATTTCCATTGTCCATACTCTTCGTATGTTACATCTCTTTTCCTAATAGGAGGCGAAAATCTGCAATCTAGATGCAACGACCACTTGCCACCTCCACCTCCTCCGCCATTCATATTCGATGGGGTGCGAGGATCCTCTACTGCTCAAGACCCATCTCTGGAGTTGTTGGGGTCCTCCTCACAGCCATTTGAGGGGCAGATATGTCAGAAGGATGTCGAAATCACCTTTTTGAGAGATCATCTCGCCAGACTTACGACACTCTCTATGCACACTCTGCTTGATCCTCCGTCAGCCCCATATGCACATATTGAAATGTGCAACAATAGATGCCAACATAGACACTACATTTCGATATATGACATGAGGATATATCAAAATGTGAATGGGGATAGGCATATCAAAATACGAATACGGAGGGACACCTAGAGGACATGTATTTCGATATGTGTTATGGGCAGATATCAAATACAACCAAGCACACTAACAGCTTGCCCACATATCAAAATGTGGGCATGGGGATGGGAAGGCTTGGTTGCATACCAAAATGGACAGAGGGAGGGGAGAAGGGAACCTCACATATCAAAATACAACTTAGGTACACACTACCACAAATTCAAGCCTCAACTTCCGAAAAATCAAAGCAAACCATTCTATCCACCCACCAACTTCTGTAAAAGCACACCATCATTTACCGAAGACCAAGAACAGACCCAAGACTCCTTCTCCCACAAACTCCTTTCCTTCTTCCGGAAACACAACCATCCTCACACACTCAACTTCCGAAATCCAGATGGCCTTCTACCTCATTCTTCCAAAAAATCAACTTAGCCAACCTCCCTTCCTTCTCCAACTTTCAGAAGACCACATTTAGCCTATTACTTCCCTTGCCAATTTCCAGAAAACCAAAGGGGCTACCTCCCCCTATTTCTAGAAAACCAAGAAGGGTTTTCCCAACTCCTTCAAATCCTTAATGAGTCCATTCAACCTAAATTTCTGTAAATTCAAACTTAACCAAAACCCACTCAACTTATGGAAATTCAAACCCATTGCCAAACTTGATTCCTAAAACTTCGAACCCCTATATTCTCAATCTCAACAAAATAAAACCCAAACTTTCTGGCCAAACCTCTTCCAATCTCACTAGTAATGGGACCTAGATGAGGCTTTAACCCTCAAACAAACTTCAAACACTCCCAAGTCAATGTTGACCACACTCATATTTTCAACGCATTGCCACCTGAGTATGGTCCACTTCCAAGAATCTTCTAAAACCTTCATCTTCACCTCTTCTTCCCATAATTTCCCATTTCTTATATCCAAAATTAAAAGGTCTACCAAAATAAATCCTAAAATTTCCTTTTTAATATAACTTTAGATTCTAGACCGTTACACAGGTAAACACCATCAAACTTGGTCCCAAAAAGGCGACAAAGTCCCACGAATTTATTACCAAGACCATGGTGTTTACCGAACCAATCTATATGCTCCTCAAAAACATTGAAAACCAGACCTTCTTTGTCTGGCCGGACCACAAGTTAGGAACAGTGGAAAAAATGAAGGACATGAGGGTCCACTTCACGTTCCACAAAGAGCAAGGCCATTTCATGATCGGGTGCAAGCCCTTCAAGTTGTATCCACAATGACTGGTGCAGCAAGGACACCTTGACCGGTGGATTAACCACTAAAAGACCAAGGAGATGGTTCAAACAATTGCAGTCTGTGTCATTCAACTATAGGAGGATGTTCCAATGATCAATATGATCCATGACCCTCTCAAAAAAGAGGTTGCCGACCATCTCTGTATCGAACTTGACCAGTCCTATGCTCTAAAGTAAGTGCTCACGGTCGGGTCTGCTCCGAAGGGGAAATACTCAACCGAGTAGTCAAAGTGGACCATTACCTTCACGGAGAGGGACCTTGATCGAGTCCAACTTCCTCACAATGATGCTCTTATCGTCACCCTTCGTGTTGGCCCAGCCAATATTTGGTGGATCATCGTCGACCAGGGAAGCTCAGCTGAGGTAATTTACTATTCTTTTTTTCAAGCACTTAAGATTTTAGCTAATGACATGCAGCCTGTCAACATTCCTCCAGTCGGGTTCAATGGGGATCCAGTCTGGCCCCTCGGTAAGATTACCCTTCCTGTTCGAGTAGGATCTCGTATAATCGACATGGAATTTATCGTCGTCGATGTCCCGAGCCCATACAATGCCATCCTTGGTCGGACTTGGATTCACTCTATGCAATCTATTGCATCCACCTACCATCAAGTTGCCCAGTTCATTGGAGCCTCTGTACGGCAAGAAGACATCCATAGAGATCAATCAGCATCCAAAAAATGCTACATTTCAGTCGTCTGGGAAAACAAAGAAATCAAATAGATTCAATGGGTGGAAGTACTAGATGCTCCAGTCCTTGAGAATGTTGGTGCTCCAGCAACGGACAAGTTAGTAGAAGAGCTCATCTATATGACCATCAATCAGGATGACAATCGTTCCTTCCTCATCGACTCATCCTTTCTAAGCCAGAGCATGAGGAAATGGTGAATTTTCTCAATTCAAACATTGAGGTCTTCGCATGGACTCCATATGAGATGCACAGTGTCGACGTGTCATTCATCTATCATCGGTTGAACGTCAATTCAGATTGACATCCCATTGTCCAAAGACCTAGACACTTTTCTCTGGAACATACTCAGGCAGTCATCGAATAAGTAAATCGGCTTCTCGAAGCGAATTCCATCTGGGAAGTTCAATATCCTATGTGGTTGGCCAACATGGTTATTGTGAAGAAGAAATTCGACAAATGAAGAGTCTGTATGAACTACATTAATCTCAACGATGTCTGTCCAAAGGTGTGACACCCAGGATGAATCTTAAGCCCACAAGAAGAACATAATGGTCCTAAGTGGGGGAGATTGTGGTGGGTGATCATGGATCTCATATTGTTTGGTGGATGTAAGTTGTGTACTATAAATAATAGATCATGCACCTACCTTGCACAAGGCCTTTTAAAGTCGTGCAAGCGTCAAAGATCATTAGAACATTCCAGTTAAGTGTGCTCGTTCTAGATTAGTCTAAGGATAGGGGACCCCCTGGGAAGTACACTGGGACTTGGAGGCCAAAGAGGATAATATTGCGCAAGATAGGAGGGTCATTATATATGATATCAGAGCCTACATGAACCAGAAATGTGGGACCAAAGAGGTCTTGACCCTATACACGAGGACATATATTCCTAAGTGGGGGAGATTGTGACACACAAGATAAATCCTAAGCCCACATGAAAGATATAATGGTCCTATATGGAGGAGATTGTGGTGGGTGATTGTGGGTCCCACGTTGCTTGGTGGATGTAAGTTATGTGCTATAAATAATAGATCATGAACCTACCTTATACAAGGCCTTTTAAAGTTGTACGGGCATCAAAGCCCATTGGACTATCCCAGTTAAGCATGGTCATTCTAGATTAGTCCAAGAATGGGTGACCCCCTGGGAAGTCCACTGGGATTTGGTGGCCAAAGCAGAAAATATTTTGCAGGGCGAGGGCAGGTCATTACAAAAGGACCACTTTTCTTTGAACCGAATCGATCAGCTCATTGACACTACAGACGGACATCAAAGGCTAAGCTTTACGTACGCATACAAAGGCTACCATCAGATCTCCATGGCCGAAGAGGACATGGAGAAAGCTTCTTTCATCACCCCTAAAGGGGTATTCTGCTACAGGGTCATGCCCTTCGGCCTAAAAAATGTCGGAGCCACTTATTAGCATATGGTCTCTTGTATATTCTCCAGATAAATTAGAGACACCATGAAGGCCTACATCTAAGATATGGTTGTCAAATGCAAGCTTTCGTCCGATCACATCCGGAATCTTGCGAAAGTCTTTGAGATTCTCAAGAGGCACAAGCTCTGACTGAATGCCAAAAAGTGTGCCTTCAATGTTGGGTCCGACAAGTTCCTTGGCTACCTCATTACCAGTTGGGGGATAGAAGCAGACTCATCTCAGGTTACAGTAGTGTCCAACCCGAGGCCTCCGTCAACCATTAATGAGGTTCAACAACTGACAGGGATAGCAGCAGTCCTGAGAAGATTCATTAGTCGGTCGTCCACCCTTTTTCGACTGTTCTTTCAAGCGATCAAGACGAGTCAACACAATTACAAATGGATGGAGGAGTGTGACATAGCTCTCCAGCAACTGAAGGAGTACATATCCAGCCCTCCTGTACTTATAACACCGAAGGACTTTGAGTCTTTCTTACTCTCTCTTGCCATCTCTCAATATGCTATGAGCTTCACTCTTTTCCGAGCAAAAGGAAGGGAGCACCAACTGATTTATTACACGATCAAAACACTACTTCATGCCTAAACCATGTTCTTACCTCTTGAAAAACTTGCTCTTGCTCTAGTTTCCGCATGTAGGAAACTTCTCCCTTACTTCCAGCAACATACTATTGTGGTGTTGACAGAACACCCACTTAAGGCAGTCCTCCGAAAAGCTAATCTATCAAACTGGATCTCCAAGTAGGCTGTTGAACTAGCAAATTTCGACATCAAATATCAGACTCAAATGACTATTAAAGCTCATGTCTTGGCCGACTTTGTCGTTGAGTTCTCTCTCGGAGTAACACCCCAAAAGGCTCAAATGGATCGGTCAACCAAAGACCTCAATCACCTGATTGCCTTTTGATCCACTACTCCACCACAGCGGCTTCTAGCATTATGCACCCAGCGTCCAGTGGATCCATGGAAACAATTCCACGGTGACTCTTAGAAGATGTATATTGACGGTGCCTCAAACAACAAGGGCTCCATCACAAGCATTTCCTGGTCTCTCCTGAGGGCATCACGCATGAAAATAGTCTGTCTATTGAGTACTGGGCCTCCAACAACGAGGCCGAGTATGAATCTCTCATATTCGGATTGCACCTTACCAATCATATTGGGGTAGAAGAACTCTTCGTCTACAGCGACTCTCAACTCATCATCAATTAGTTGACTAGAGAGTATGGCACTAGAGATGATAGGATGCTCAAGTACCTCAGCTCCGCCCTCAAAGAAATTCAGAATTCAAGGCCTTTCAGATAGAGCAAATCTCTAGGGAGCAGAAATCTCATGCCGATGCACTTGCAAAGCTTACCTCAGCCTGCTCCCCTTATGGTTTTCGGACTATCTCTTTCGACACCATCCCCTTCAGCTTCAAGCCTATCGGTCAGGAGGTAAAAAACATCTATGATGGACCAAGATGGATGTATGAAAATATTGCCTTCCTCAAGAGAGACACATTGCCAGAGGATCGTCGATAGGTCTATCGTGTTCGTTGCAAGGCAGCCAATTCCTAGTTGTCTCCATCGGAGTTCCTCTACCAACAGTCCAGAACTGTGTCATATTTTATTTGCGTACATCCAAACCAGGTCCCTGAGGTTCTCCAAGAGCTATACTACGGCAGTAGGGGATGCCACTCTAGTGGGAGATCACTAGCCCACTGTGCATTCACCCAAGGGTACTGGTGGCCAAAAATGCAAAAGGATGTCGAAGACTACGTTTGGTCATGCCACAAATGTCAGCTCATCGCTTCAAAAATTCATTTTCCGGTCGAGAACCTTCAATCGGTCAACAGCCCTTGGACGTTTGCCCAATGGGGGATTGATATCGTCGACAAGATACCAACAACTCTCGGTGGGTTCAAATTCCTTATCACTATAATAGATTACTTCACCAAGTGGATTGAGGCCGAACCCCATATCACTATCATAGATGCTGACGTCAAGCACTTTATGTGGAAGAATGTCATCTCCAGGTTCATCGTACTATATGAAATAGTATCCAAAAACAACACTCAGTTCATCGGTGACCTCGTCTGCAACACATGTAAGGAGCTCAATATCAGATTCTGTAACTCCACTCCTTACTATCTGCAGTGCAATGGTCAGACCGAAGCTTCAAACAAAACCATCTCTGTCAGACTCAAATGAAGGATGGAGTCAAAGAGAGAAAATGGGAACAAGATCTCTCACATATCCTATGGGCCTACCGAACCACTCTACACTGGTCAACGGGCCAAACCCCCTACTCTATGGCCTTTGGCATGGAGAATGTCATCCCATTTCAGGTAGGATTCCCCACCATCTGAACAGAACACTTCGACCAGTTGACGAATGATGTTTCCCTAGATGCCAATCTGGATCTTGCAAAAGGAAGAAGGGAGTCCGTCAGGATCAAACTGACCTCCTACCAATCAGGGGTGACTAGGGACTTCAACAAAAATGTCTGCGTCCGAGTATTCAAACTAGACAAGCTAGTGATCTGCAAGGTGGTATTAAAAAGCAAAAGGCCAAAGCTAATGCCCAAATGTGAGGGTCTGTTCAGGGTCATCAAGGTCATGGACAAAGGGGATTACAAACTTGAAGAGATGACTGAACACCCATCAACAAACCGTGGAATGCCCACAACCTCAAAAAATACTACCATTAAATCTCAAGTTGTACACTTCGGATCAAATGACAATGTACAGAATGAAAAAGATTTTCTAACTCAATGGTTCTATATCTGCAACAAACGACTCACAACCCGGATAGCCCTAGTCTGATCGGGCAAGTTATGCAATATTATGCCCTTATTGGGTCATCCTTGGACAAGCCTTAGAATGAAAATCCACCAAGCCTCCGGTCAAGTCAAACTTTTGTCATAATGGTCAGGCCTCTGGTTGTCATCAACCAAGCCTCCGGTCCTGACATCATGCCCTCATTGGGTCGTCCTTGGCCAATCGTTAGGATAAAACTCCACCATGCCTCTAGTTAAAGAAAACTTTCATCACAATGGCCATGCCTACGGTTATCATCAACCAAGCCTTCGGTCCTGACATCATGCCCTCATTGGGTCGCCCTTGGCCAAGCCTCAAGATGAAAATCCACTAGGCCTCCCGGTCAAGGTAAACTTTCATCACAATGGCCCGACCTCTAGTTTTCATCAACCAAGCCTCCAGTCCTAACATCATGCCATCATTGGTTCATCCATGGCCAAGCCTCATGATGAAAATCCACCAAGCCTCCAGTCAAGGAAAACTTTCATCACAATAGCCAGGCCTCTAGTTGTTGTCAACCAAGCTTCCGGTCCTGACATCATGCTCTCATTAGGTCATCCTTGGTCAAGCCTCAGGATGAAAATCCACAAGTCCTCTATTCAAGGAAAACTTTCTTTACAATGTCCAGGTCTTCGATTGTCATCAACCAAGCCTCTAGTCTTGACATCATGCCCTCATTGGGTTGTTCTTGTCCAAGCCAAAGGATGAAAATCCATCAGGCCTCTGGTCAAGGCAAACTTTCGTTACAATGGCCAGGCCTCCAGTTGTCATCAACCAAGCCTCTGGTCCTGACATCATGTCCACATTGGGCCATCCTTGGCCAAGCCTCGGGATGAAAATCGACCAGGTCTCCGGTCAAAGCAAATTCAATCTTAGAAGGCCAAGTCTCTGGTTAACAAATATCAAGGCCTCCGAAAAAGAGAGTTTGCATATATCCATCACAATCCCATGGATTGGACTCCGAAAAAGGGCAAAGAGGCCTCCGGACAATCTTCATACATTCAAAGGGATCAGGGAGTACAAACAAGATAAGCAAATGACACAAAAAAAGACGGAACAAAAAATGAAAGGGATCATTTTTATTTAAAACGAAGGTGGCACAACGTAAGAAACATAAGGCGGGATGCTAAATCAAAAGAGGTGCTATCATCGGTAGGGGCTAATGACTAGAAACATCAGTGATTGGAGTGTTGCCGACCGTGTACTCGCAAGGCTTGGGAGGGCACATTCGGGCTCAATAGTATAAGTCCACGCACCACGTTATTCATCAAGATCGACGGTGTTCAAATCACACTTATTCTGACCTTGTGGTCCTCTACAAATCTGGCCTGGTAGTTGAACTTGTGCTGCTCTACCATGATTTCCTTCACCTAGGACCTATATCTTGTCTAGGCATCTTCGTAACCCTCATTGTAGCCCTTGGTGTCGGCTTCCTTGGCAACCTCCTCCACGACTTCTATAACACCCATATTAGAAAATTCGTATGCAATTTAGATTTAAGCAAGTTAGCTCCATAAAAATTATGCTTAAATTAAGTAAATCGCATGTTAGAATCGCTTTTGTGCTTTTGCTATCATTTTTTGATCATATTTTGAGTTATTGAGAGGTTAGAATATTTTTAGAATGTCATAACTCGTGCTTTCTGGTTTTTGGCCCAAAACATATATCGAAATAAGTTAGGTTCGATGGTGGCTACATTTTGAAGTACATAGGTTATGTGTCAAAACACATATATTGTATATCGATATGTAAAGGGTTGAAGTTTTCTGCATATCAAAATGTGATGGCCTGTAACTTTGGAAATTCATTGTATATCGAAATGTGTAGACTCTTATAACTTTCATATATCGATATAGGGAGCCTATGTTCAGCCTAAAATGTGTTATATATCGATATAGGAAGGGGAGGGCTATATGTGTATATCGAAATGTAATGCTACTGTCCATTATCATTTTGTGCATATCAAAATGTGAGGTTGAAAGGTAACTTATATATCGAAATACATTAAATACAAGTGTCAAAATGAAATCAATCGGTGGAATTTGTATGGACATGAGTAAATGAAATGGTGGAAGAGAGTTAATCTATAGCACATTCACAACACATTATAAACTCAGAATATACTCTCGAGAAAATTATCAAAGAAGGAGAGGAGAGAGAAATTAGAGCTCAAGTGGATTTGGGTTAAATTTCTTCGAATTCAAGCATGTAGCTTTGATTAATCAAGTAAGTAATGGGTATCTATCACATCTGTTAATGGTAAATTATTTGATTTATATATGTGGGGTTGTATTTTCATCCAAGATGACCCAATCTTTATAATTCCTGAGATTGATGATAAATCGTGTATGTATTATATATTTTTCTGTAAAGTGGGTTCTTAGTCTCAATTGTTAGTGAATGTAGGTTTAGATGAGTTTTAAAGCATCCATGCTTGGTTGTGGTGGGAGTATTGACCATAGAACCCATTGTTGGTGTTGATTCTCAAGTATTAATTGTTAAATTTGCATAAAATCGTGTTTGAAGATGTTGATGAACAATGTTATAGTGTTCTGAGTGATGTTCGAGCATAGATGTATTTCAAAATACTAATTGTACATATCGAAATATGTTTTGTTTATTCTCTTATGCAATTTTACATTTTAGCCTCATATCGATATAGGATTATTGCATATCGAAATATTATTGGTTGATTTGTATATCGATTGGTAACAAAAGTAATTCATATTGATATAAATGATTTTGTATATCGAAATGCATACTTGAAAATGCATATCAAAAATAGAGCTGTGGACTTTGTATATCGAAAGGTAACCTTTGAACTGCATATCGATATAAAGGTGGGGCATATCGAAATGCAATGTACTCAAGATTGAATAGTGGGTAATAAAGAAAAAAAATAAAGGAAA
>NMUG010011088.1:0-10739 GCA_002855965.1 Monotropa hypopitys
ACTCATACTCTATCTATCCGTCTCCCAGCACGCCGTCAGTTCTGTCCTCTGTCGACTGGAAGCATCAGACCACCAGCCGGTCTACTACACTAGCAGGACCCTCCTCCCTGCCGAAACAAGGTACTTACCACTTGAAAAGCTTGCTTTTGCACTTGTTTCTGCTTCCAGGAAGTTGCTGCCCTACTTTCAGCAGCATACCATCACGGTCCTGACGGAGCATCCTCTCAAGGCAGTCCTCCGGAAGGCCGACCTCTCCAATCGGATCTCAAAATGGGCGGTCGAACTGGCTAACTTTGACATAAAGTATCAGCCCAGGACGGCCATCAAAGCCCAGGTATTGGCCGACTTCGTCGCCGAGTTCTCTCTGGGGGTCATCCCCCAGGAACCTCCGGCACAGTCTCCGGCCAATGCCACAGATCCGCAGACGGCCTCTTCTTCTGCTGCTCCGCCTCCACGACGCTCCGACACTTGTGCCCAGCGCCCGGCGGAACAGTGGCAGCTCTTCCACGGGGACACTTGGAGATTGCACGTAGACGGCGCGTCCAACAACCGGGGCTCCGGCGCGGGAATTGTTCTAGCCTCACCCGGGGGAGTCATCCATGAAAGCGCTCTGACAATTGACTATCCGGCCTCCAACAACGAGGCAGAATATGAGGCTCTGATCTCCGGACTTCACCTGGCAGCAGACATTGGGGTTGAAGACATCGTCGTCTTCAGCGACTCTCAGCTGGTCGTCAATCAGCTGACCGACGAGTACGGCGCTCGGGACGACCGGATGTTCAAATACCTCAGCTCTGCCTTGGAAGAAGCAAAAAAGTTCAAAAATTTCCGGATTGAACAGATCTCCAGAGAATACAACTCTCACGCCGACGCCCTAGCAAATCTGGCCTCCGCTAGCTCCATTGCCGGCCAGCGATCAATATCCTTCGGCATTATCTCTCGGCCAAGTCACGAATCTCCGGCATCAGAGGTAAACAGCATAGCCGAAGGACCAAGCTGGATGGATGAAATACTTGCTTTTCTCAAGTCGGATACACTGTCGGAGGGTCGTCGAGAGGCCCATCGTGTCCATTGCAAGGCAGCAAACTTCTGGCTGTCTCCAACGGAGGCCCTCTACCGACGGTCCCGGACCGGCCCATATCTGCTCTGCGTCCATCCAACTCAAGCTCCAATAATCATCGAAGAGCTTCACTCCGGCAGTGGCGGATATCACTCCGGTGGGCGGTCTCTAGCCCACCGAGCAATCACTCAAGGGTACTGGTGGCCAAAAATGCGCAAGGATGCCGAAGACTATGTCAGAACATGCCACAAGTGCCAACTATTTGCTCCGCAGATCCACTGTCCGGCCGAGGACCTCCAACCGATCACCAGCCCTTGGCCATTCGCCCAATGGGGAATCGACATCGTCGGCAAGCTCCCGACTGCTCCGGATGGGTTCAAGTTCCTCATCACTGCAGTAGACTACTTCACCAAGTGGGTCGAGGCCGAACCACTCGTGACCATAACAGCTGCCGACGTCAAGCGCTTCATTTGGAAGAACATCATCTCTCGCTTCGGCGTGCCATATGCCATAGTGTCGGACAACGGTACTCAGTTCGTCGGCGATCTCGTCTCAACCACATGTGAAGAGCTCGACATCAGATTCTTCAACTCCACCCCTTACTATCCTCAATGCAACGGCCAGGCCGAAGCATCCAATACAACAATCTCAGCCGGAATCAAAAGAAGGCTGGAGTCAAAGAGAGGGACCATTCACACAAACCCACAGAGATAATAAAGAAGAGGAACGATTGAAGGAGAAGGACACCCTCACAACCATACGCCAAAGTTAAGGAGTCGCCACAACTCCAAATCCAAATCACTACTATAGACTCAAGGTTCACACAATACCTCTTTCTTGAGCAATCCCCTAAGAGACTCTATGCGCGCCATTGTGCTGATACGCCAATATCCTTGAACCAACTACTCATTCCCAGTTGTTAACTTAGGTAAACCTCTACCACTCAAAACAAGGATGAACCAACCGGAGTCCATACCCCAGGTCAATCATTCCCAATCACTACTTGCACCCAAATCTTTAAATCACCATGTGAAACCAGTCTTACTGTAATGCCCCGTCCCGCGAGAACCAATTTAATGATCTAGCGGACCTGACAACGTTACTAAAAACAGAAAACAGAAAACTGACAGAAGAGACAGATCTACAGACAATCTATATGAAAATGCATAACTGAATTAAATAAAACTGCAGAATATCCAACTTTAAACGAGCATAACTTTTGCTACGTAACTCCGTTTTGACATTATAATATGGCGTTGGAAAGCCATTGACAATACGCACAACTTTTAATTTTTTTCAAAATTTTGAACTAGCCGGTATGGGACCGGTATGCCACCCGGTATACCGGCTGGTATACCGGTTTGCATACCGGTCAGTGCAGAAAGTAACAGAAACTTAAAAACTGCTTAATCCACTTCGGTTTTCTTAATCTAAACTCATTAAAACTCAATCTAAAAGTCTTTAATCAGAGAAAACCAATACTATAAAGTGTAGTATACATCCATATACAAATCATACTCCAAAATTAGGTTATAAAAACAACTTTTAATCCCTTAAAATCACAAGTTTTCAAAGAAAAATTACTAAAACAATGCTTAAATGCGATTAGTGTAAAAACTCTAATCTGAGACTAATCATGCACGGAATTAAAAATCCAAAAGTGTAGAGTTTACCTTCAAGATGTGATGAACAACTTCTAAGGAGTTTTTTTCTCCAAAAGCTTTGATCTAAGGCTAGATTTTTGCAATCTTCCAAACCCTCTCTCACTAATCCTCTCTAGCCTCTCTATAGCCTCCCCTTATGTTTATATTAACCTAATGAGCTATATACTCCTTTATATAGTCCCTAATCAGGTTTTAGGTAGCTTTACCTAATTACCATTCACTCACAATACTTATAACCCTTATAAGCCATCCCATTTAATTCAAATTAAAACTATACAAGTATTTTACATTTAAATATCATATTTAATCAAGAAAAATTCCAAAAATTTACAAACTCAACAAATTATTTTTTTCTTAAACTCACTAAATATTTTGGACTTATTTTTCAATAAATAAAAAATATATTTTTATCCGGGACGGGGTTACAACTCTCTCCTACTTAAAAAGATTTCATCCCCGAAATCGTTGCCACTCGCATAAAGTGTAAACAGATCTTAGCAATTTTAGAATACAGACTATTAAGATTTCTCGTTTCATTCGTTATTCACAATTTACCACGATATTGAAATAACTGAAATGAAAAATTAACGTATACTTGTAAAGGTCGTCGCTGATGTTGCTTTGTTTTTCCCATTCTCACGAATAGCCCATCCACTTGTTCTTTATCCTTCACTGATACACTGCATTGCTATCTTTGTCGCTAGTCTGCTTCTAGCACTTGATACTCCAGTGCCACTTCATCCAAACTGCATCCTAGCTTTCTCTCCCTTTCAAAGGATTTCAACATGCTTCACATAATCCAACATACTCATACTTCCCAAAACTCTCAACCAACTCCTTACATTACCACACAAAGCTATACAACCCAAGTACATATTTTACAACAACTTCCCACAAGTTCAAATCATTCCCTTAACCACAAAATTTTTCCCACTCGTCAACTAAGCAAATAATGATCAATAAAGCTAACTCGCTCCCAAATATCAAAATCCAACTCCTAGCTTCCGGAGTATTCTCAATCACAATTTCCTACAACTAACCATCAAATTCTCACAAGCCAAATTCACATTTATACACAAGTAATATTTTATCTTCCCCAAATACCATTCAGAACCTAAGCCTAAATCACCATCCAAAACTCACATCCAATCCTTACCACCTCCAAATATCAGATTCTCACCAGTACTACAGATCAATCCTTAATATAAATCACAACCTCAAAACTGATATAATACCAAAATTCCCAAGTGACAATTCCACATACTAACCTTTCCTGCAAGTAACCAATTTCACTTCCCATTGCCACTGATTCCCACAGAACCCACACTTCACTGCTTTGGACATTTCCTTAGCCATCCATCGCATTCCTGTAAATCACTTCACAAACAACAACATGGTGGAAACAAATATCAGATATAAAAATGCACACGTTAGTCCACACACCTCAAGGACTCAAATATGACTCGACATCCTACGGTCCACCACGACTCTACAGAATCCTAAGAGGAACCATGCATTACCGCAGATTCTCTCAAACTTCTGACGAGAAGATACGTTAGCTAGGCGATCTTCGAATCAGACCTAAGGGTAATCATTAGTCGTACACAATTCTCAACTCTATCTATCCATACTCCGAGAATCTCTAAACCTATGCTCTGATACCAAGCTGTAATGCCCCGTCCTGCGAGAACCAATTTAATGATCCAGCGGACCCGACAACGTTACTAAAAACAAAAAACAAAAAACAGATAGAAGAGACAGATCTACAGACAATCTATATGAAAATGCATAACTGAATTAAATAAAACTGCAGAATATCCAAAGTACTGGCTGACAGATAATAAAGCAAAACTCAGCAAACACGCTGACCAAGTCTCAACAATATCCTACCTTAGGAAGGGCTCTAGTGAACCCCTATTGCGCAATATAGTGAGTGTGTCGTCACTCAGGGAATGAAATTCTCGTATGATAATATAGTCAACTCAACGTATCATTCATGTTAATGGTCAATAAAAACATTCATTTATTTTCAAGGATTAGGGCATCCATTCCTCCTAATCACACTCAATGACCAAAACATGAATTTTCCAAAATTGATTTCCAATTCCTCAAATTGAAGTGTCAAAGAGTTTGTAGGACCATTTTAAAATCATCAATTTCAACCTTTGACCCTTCAATTTGAAAATTCAATCATGACCCGAAATTAGGGTTTTCCAAAAATTGGGGTTTATCAAAATTAACTTGGGGATCTTGAAATTAAAGACACATAGAGTCCATTAAGACCCACATGAATACAAACCCTCAACTAATTTGAGATTAATCTAACCCGCAAGGTGACTATGAAAAATTATCCTCATCTTACTTAACACATGGAGAGGGAAGAAAGAAAATCACCAAAGGAGATACAAGCGGTAAGTAAACTCTACCTTGAAGATGATTGAACAACATTTACACAATCCTAGATGAGGGAATCTTGACGGATGGACGAGCTTTGCACATCAATGGAGAGAGGAGAGAGCCGTCTACAACTTTAATTCTTGGGTTTTCTTTAAAAACTCAACCAATAGCCCAAGATTGAAGAGAGAAGTGAGAGAGTTTGAGAGGTTTAGATGAATGGCAGGAGAGAGAGAGAGAGAGAGAGAGAGGGCTTGAGCAAGAATCAGGGTTTTAGGTACAAAGGAAGTATTTATAATGTGGCAAAAGGACAAAAATGTCCTGCCTTAAAATTTCCAGAACAACAGACTTTTAAGCCTTGCATTACCGAGAATTGGGGTATGCATTCCCGGTAATGCAGACCCCTGCTCCTTCCCCTTCCCGCAACCCTGAACTTCTGCAAGCCCATTTCCGCAAAGCCCTTCTTCCGGTAATGCAGGCCTTCCTCCTTGCATTCCCGCAAGGAACTCCCACAAAGGGCTCCCCCAATTCATAGTAATGGGGGGCTCTGCTCCTCCCCTCCTTCTCTCAAGAATTGGCCTCCTCCTACTCCCACAAGCCTTGTCATGCAAGGCCTCATCCTTCTACCGGGAATAGGGAAAGTGCAAGAAGAAAATGGCCATGGGGGCATCTTTCGGGCCTAGATTCTTCATCCAGACTCCGATTCGAATGATTCAAGTTGCGTTGGATTCGCAACGGAATTATCTACGACATTCTAGAATCAACCACATCCATAATCAAGAGATGATTTTGAGATTAAAATCAATCAAAATCCAAAGAATAGAATTGAAACTTTAAATTCGATTTAATAAATTCTCAACCGTTATAAGCCAAGCAGGGCTCCGACCCCACAGCGCTCCGAACATCTCTTATGCACCCGGTCAGAGCAAAAACAACAAACAACTCATATGACTGAAGCATCTCTAGATAACACGGGTCGATCAATGGCTCCCCAACCTCCGGCTACCATGTCGGTTAGTAGAGCATCATAGACATTCCTTGTAGCAAGGGCACAACTCCTGACTGACCGATCGATTAGCAGAGAATCTACCCATCGGTAGTAATACAGGACGAAGTGCTCCCCTAGCCACTCGCAGTTCTACCATTTGTACATTGACCTGGCCCACCGATTGTAGTAGTCTAGTTGGCCCAACATGTGCAAAGACTAGGGCTGACGTCATCCGTAGGGACCAGCAATGCGTGTCCCACATGCCAGTCTTGGGACCCAAGTTAGGTCCTCCCTATAAATACTCCATTGAGGTACTATTCATAGGATCTTCTATTCCCCTCTCTCCGAACCCCTCTATTTACAATCCTTTCTTTCTTTCCTCTCCAAACAGTATCTGACTTAATCTTCAGAGGTCCTATCCGGTCACTGCCGACTAGTGGGCACTAACCTTTATTTTGTAGGAGCCAAGCAGGAGGATCAGGTTTGTTCTTGCAAGTTAGCTCACTTGAAGCTCCAGTTCTGCTGCCGACCTCCCAGTTGACGAAGGGATCAATCGAAGGCTAGGATCTCCGGGAATATAGCCACCACAGGTACATAAACTCTCTGTACTGAATTCACTCTCAAAATTCAAATTTTCTATTAAATTATATTTGAGAAGAATATTGACTTAAGCATCGGAGAATCGTCTGAATCGAAAGACAGGGTGTCCTTTAGGTGTTATTTATTTTACATTAACTATAGAAGATCAAATATAGATATCTTTGAAGTTCAGAAATCTCAAGAAAGTCAATACCAATTGCTGACCTGACATTTTTGACATTTCAAGAATGTTCAAAGAAATTCCCACTCACACAGAACCTTTAAGTTGGGTCCCGCAATTTAGTGTATATCTTCAACAAATCCTTCGTACTAAGTCTAGTCCCGATTAGATCAACGCCCCTTACGAACATAATGATAAAATCAATAGGGTCTCCTTGTTAATAACGGAGAATAGTTTTAACAAAGAATATTGATAATATTTTTTTATTGATTTTGTTAACGGAAGGTGTTGACAATATCTCACATTGATGTTATCATGAGACAATATCAACACTCAACATAGAAGTCTTATTGTGGTGGGGTAAATCTGGATCGGCCACGTATAAAGGGTAAATCCATATTTATCCGGACATAGACAATAGTACGACACCAGTCATCCACGTTATCAACAATCCTGTACTACGGATTAGATCAGCCATGTGCGACTAGACATCCAGTTAGTGCGAGGACTAGTTATCCAGAACATTAAGTGTTAGATCTCGATTGATATAGTCAGCCACGTGTCCAACAACTATCTACACTATGAATTAGTTTAGTCCTGCGTGGTTGACATCCTGGTAGTCAGGCAGTCAACCGTTCAGGGACGCGTGCACCGGATCATGACGGATACAACTAGTCACTTGTTATATCCAATTCCTATACTGTGTGGATTAGATTGGCCCAGTGCGGCTGACATCCTTACAGTGTGGAGACTAGTCATGCAGTACAACGCATGTCAGATCAGACGCGATACAACTGGATACGTGTGCAAGTAGTACCCACTCTACGGATCAGGTCGATCATGTGCGGCCGACATCCACCTAGTGCGGCAACCAGTAATGTAGTGCGGGAAAGTGGCCGACAATGTGTACATATGTCGATCAACTGGTGGACGATAGATGTAACATCCCTTACCAATAATCTCATCCAAAAATGTAGAAATAAAAATTTTCTTTACATTAAACTCCCAAAAGTCAATAGGTTTAAACAAACATAACTAACATCAACCATACTTTAAAAAATCCCAAAGACATTGTCTTTCACCAACAACTACAAGTGCCATAACATACTCTCAAAGAACAAGTACTAAAAAAATAAAAATACAAATTCCAAGGAAAAGCTCTTCTATGATAACAACCGGCCACACAAATCCAAACCTTCTTCAAGCTAGGCCTTGAAGCCCTCCATCCAAAGCTAATGGTTCTTCAATTAACTCCCTTCAAGCTAAGTAGTGGACCGCTAGCTCCAAGACCTAGTTTCCAAGCATTTAAGAAAACACAAGGAAACCAGAGTGTGAATAGGATAGATAGATTTCACAATTGCAAGAGTTTTACAAAATGTAGATGGCCGCATCCCATTTTCAAAACATTTAACATTTCTCTTTTTAAGATTATTTGGAACCGCAGCTCCCAAAATCAATGAGCCGTCAACCCGCAGAATTGACCTCGACCCATAGATAATATTCCGTTGTACCGCAGCCACAACCTCGATATATACTTAGAAGCCGTCAACCCGCAGTGTTGACCGCGAATTGAAGCATCAAAAAATGGTGTTTCACCCTATTGGCCATACAGATTTACATTCCTCCATTTTCTTTCATTTATCTCATGTAGCATAGAAACATGCATAGTAATCCTTCCACGATTGAAATAAGAAGAAACGTGAACTTGAAAGACAAGCAAAGTACTTTTCATCTACCAAATTCGTACACTCATTGAATAACGCTGTTTAGATCTTCTCCTTGCCCTTGAGCGAGGCCTCACCGCCTGTCTCAAGTGTCCCTGTCAAAGCAAATCATAATTTCAGTTCACATGAACATATAATCTGACAGGAAGATAATAAAATTATAAAATTATACCGATCGGATAGATAGTTTCTCTTTAATCTACCCTTAAGAGTCTTTTAGTTTGATCCCCGAACCATTCCGACATTTTAAAACATCCTTAAAATTTTTCAGAAAATAAGGCACCACGACCGGTCCCCCCAGAAACCCCGACCGGTCGGGACCCTTCTGCTTTGCCACGACCGGTCGGCACAATTAACGCGACCGGTCGACGCCTCACTGCCCCAGCCGCGACCGGTCGGCGATATAGCCGCGACCGATCGACGCCCTTCAGGAGGGAATTTTCAGAAAAGGTTTCTTCGAACCCCTTCTTCTCCAATCAACCCAAACTCGATCATTTTGCTTCCAAACCCAAAAATTGCCTACACTAAAGTGTTCTACACACCTAGGCTTCCAACATACTCAAGTGGTGGCTTAAAAACATCAAAACACCATGGAAATCCAACATTCAAGGATCAAAATTCTAGGTTTTTATCAAAAACGAAAATAATCTTTAAACTCCGATCTAGCCCAACTCTTACACAATATAATCGCAATAATTACGTCAATGGGTTCGTGTTTACCTCTAGAACAAAGTTTGTGAAGACGTTGTCTTCCGATTCTTACTCCTTGCCTTCCAATTTCTTCCTTCCTTCTTGCCCCTTTCTCTCTTCTCTCTCTAGTCTTTCTCCCTCACTTACACAAATGAGAGAATGGCTCTCTAAACCCATTTAGGTCAGATTTTTAGGGGGTTTTACCCCTATACCCCTTAACTTAATTGGGTAATTACCCATGCTTGCCACTCCTTACCTCTTACACTTAATTGTGTATAATTAGGCATTAATATTAACGTATTTTTTCATAATGGTACCTCTAAATACCCCCTAACACCTCCTCAATTCTTAAATCTCCTTCTAATATTTTAGAATTTATTAATAATTAATTTATAATATGGAACGGGTATTACAACTCTCCCCCCCTTAGGAAATTTCATCCCCGAAATTTTAAAGACATACCTGAAAACAAATGTGGGTGATCCCTCCTCATGTTCTCCTCGCCTTCCCAAGTCGCCTCGTCAACGCCATGGTTTCGCCACAATACTTTGACCCATCGCACTACTTTAGAACGTAGAACTTGTTCTTTGAAATCAAGAATCTCCACTGGCTTCTCTTCATAAGACAAGTCCTCATCTATCTCCAATGGTTCCGCTTGTAAAACATGAGTCGGATCATGAACATACCTCCGCAACATAGAGACATGAAATACGTTGTGAAGTCGTGCTAACTCCACCGACAATGCCAAACGGTAAGCCGTAGCCCCAACTCTTTCTACTATCTCATAAGGACCAATGTATCTCGGTGCCAACTTTCCCCTTCCTCTAAACTGCATAACTCCCTTCCAAGGTGATACTTTCAAAAATACGTAGTCACCAACATTGAACTCCAACTCCCTTATTCTATTATCCGCGTAGCTCTTTTGACGACTTTGAGCCACCTTCAACCTCTCCCGAATTAGTTTCACTCCATCCGATGCCATTTGCAAAAGTTCCGGCCCAAAAATTTGTCTTTCTCCAATTTCGCTCCAACATGTTGGTGTCCGACAACTTCTACCATAGAGAGCCTCAAACGGTGCCATCCCAATGCTACTTTGAAAACTATTATTATAAGCAAATTCTATCAATGGCAAGAAATCATCCCATCCACCTCGAAAATCAAACACACAAGACCGCAACATATCCTCTAGTGTTTGAATGATCCTCTCCGATTGCCCATCCGTTTGGGGATGAAAAGCGGTGCTAAACTTCAATGAGGTACCCAAAGCTTGTTGCAAACTCGCCCAAAACCGCGAAGTAAATTTAGGATCTCTATTGCTCACTATAGACACCGGTGCACTATGTAATCTAACAATCTCCTCAATATAGATCCTCGCGTAACGGTCCGTGTTGAAAGAAGTCCTCACCGGAAGAAAGTGAGCGGACTTCGTCAACCGATCCACTGTAATACCCGTTACACA
>NMUG010011089.1:0-10736 GCA_002855965.1 Monotropa hypopitys
TTTACTTCGGACAACGGATCGAGGAATTTTTGTTTTTGAATTTAAAAGTGTTTTGATATTTTTCAGTCGGACAGAACTTCGACCGGAAAAATGTTTTCTATGAAAATTGCCGGAATATGTCTTAACCGGTCTTTGAAAGACGGAATGTTTTTAAATAGGTCGGATAGGACTTCGACCGTTTTTTTGAAAAAGAAGAGATATTTTTGGTTTAGAAAATTCCAAAGAATATCGAGTGAACCGGGAGAACCCGAGTCACAATGCATTCTAGTAATCTGTTTCCGGCAGCTACTGCAAGCTTTCACTTCAGACAACGGATGTCGAATTTTAATTTTGTTTGAAAGTGTTTTTTGTGTTGATTGATAGTTTCCTATTTGAGATTCGTTCTTTTGGTTGGATGTCATTGGAGTTGTGTTGGATAACCATGTTAGGTTGAATCGGTAAAGCTTCCTTGCTTGAAAATTTCGAAATTTATTGTTGGAACTTAAAATTTTTTTTTGTGGTGGCAAGAAAAAATAGAGAGGGTTGTCGTGAAAATTTTCTTGGATAATTCCATAGTCTTGACCCCTTTGTTGAAAGTCCCTACTCTAGTTGTTGTAGTATCGTTTGGGACTTGTTGTTGTTGTTGTTGTTGTTGTTGTTGCTCCTTACTCCGTGGTTGAGTCGTGTGTTCTTCGAGACACCTTGCCTCACTTTTAAAATGTAAAGGAAATAGCGAACTATATCTGGTAAAGTCATCAATGAGAAGAATATAGTATTTTAACCAGAAAAAGAATCTATAGAAGCAGGACCCCATACATTAGCATGAATTAAATCAAAAGGAGCATTGGTCTTAGATATAGAGTTGTGAAAAGGAAATTTGTGACTTTTTCCATGATTACGAGCATAACAATTTGCATAGCTAAAGTTAGGTTGTATTTAGAGATTAAGTGCTTTATCATGTTAGTGTTAGAATGTCCAAGTCTTCTGTGCCATAGTTCGTCATTAGATGTAATAGTGAATACACATATTGAAAGATGGTTCTTCTCAAAAGAAGGAAGAAGGGGATATAGACCCTTCTAGCAAGGACCTTTGTGAAGAACTTTGTTGGTACTCAGTTCCTGAATTACATAGCCAAAAGGATTAAATATAATCCTACACTAATTATCAGATGGAAACTGTAATAAAGATAGTAGGCTGTGAGAAATTTTAGGTACATGCAGTATATTTTTGAGATAAAAATCATGACATGGGAGAGAAATAAGACCATTACCTATGTTGGATATGGGGACAAACTAACCATTACCCACCATTACATTGTTAGACTGGTTTTGAGAAGGTAAGGATATGTTACCAGCATTATTAGTGACATGGGCAGTGGCACCTGAGTTAAGATTCCAGGGTGAGGTTTGAACATTCATAGCAATATCTGCATTTGTGTTACCTTGACATTGAGAGAGATAGTTAGGAGGATAGCAGGTTGGGTTAATCCATCCATTCTGGTGTGTTGTATTCATGGAGTGTTGTGGGCCATGTAAGATCCATCTGTGTTGATCATCAATACTTAAGGTCTGAAAGAACCACTATTATTTTTTCTATTGAAACTCTGAGATGAAGGTTTATAATCAAGATTTTGTCTGAACCAGCATTTATCTGCAAGCTGACTGTTTTTCCACAGATTTGGCAAGGATTGGAGTTTCTAGTATTACCTCTGTAGTTGCTTCCCTTATACCTCATGTTTCCTCCATGGTTATTATGACCATGGTAAGAAGTATTAGGTCTATCTTGGTAAGGTTGAATCAAGAATTGAGACGTTTGATATTCAAGTTTCATAGGAGGTTCATGAGATGTAACAAAGTTCTTATTGACATCATGGTTGATCTGATGACCAAAGATAGATTGAGTCATATGTAGGGTATGCGTTTCAATGTTTTCTTGACATAGTTCTTCAGTCATTAGCAAAGAACAGAGAGCATTGAAAGTTAGAGGGTTTTCTCACTTGTAGTTCTAACATCTTGTTTAAAGGTACGAAAATTTTATTCAGGAAGACTATTAAGAACATGAAAAATAACATCATCATCTTCAATGTGAGACCCAGATGCTTCAAGCTTTTGTAAAAACCCCTTAACTTTTTCCAGATATTCTTCCATTCCTATAGATTTCTTGATTAAATACAACTATCTTTTTAAGACCATGACATGTGTTCTTGATAGAGAATTGAACTTCTCTTTAAGTTTATGCTAGAATTCAAGAAAATGGTGGCATACTGTGATATTAGGAAGAACAGATGGAGAAAGGTTTGTAATGAGACAAGAGAGTAACATCTTATCTGCTATTTACCACTTTTGATAATCAAGATTAGGAATTTTATTCTCTGAGATATCTTCAATCTCTGCAATAGGTATATCATAGGACTTATCAATCAGAGCAGACAATGAGTTAGCATACAGAGCTGCTTCAACTTGAGTCTTCCAAGCAAAGTAATTGATAGAATCTAGTTTGATAGTGCTGAAACTCTGGAAATTTGCTATAAGGAATGTTAGAGATTGAGGAAGGAACTCAGACGCCATGGTTGTATTCGTTATCTTCTTGAATTCTTGATTCTTGACTTAGGATCTTGAGCAAGACGATTAGTCTTAATGATGCTCTGATACCATAACAACAAATAAAATAAAGAATACAATTTTATTGATAAAAACAATATTTTTCTATTAAATCTCAGTGTACAAGCCTAAACCTATGTATAGGCAGTAGAACAGGTCAAGATTCAATAGATAGACCATAAACAGTAACACTAAGCAGACTAATAGATCAATGTGTATTTCTGAAAAACCAAATATGGTTTATTGGGAATACACGAATGATACAATAAACCAACTTGAACAGAGAGTCTGTAATACCGAAAAACTAGTCATGGTTTACCAGAAGTGTAGAAATGAAACCTTGAACTGGCTAACCAAAAGAACTAAATTACCGGGAAACCAAGCATGGTTTACCGGGAATACAAAAATAAAACATTGGACTGTCTATCCCAGAGAGCTAAAATACCAGAAAACCATGTGTGATTTACTGGAGATACAAGAAGGTTAGATGACTAACATTATACCTTAACAAACATATGGTTCCCTCACTCCCACTGGGTTCTTCCAAACCTCATGTTGTTTGGACCTTATGTTGTCCTTCTCGCAAAGCTTATTTTAGCCCGACCATAGTCTATTTGATTGTTCAAACCATTTATACACTCGGCCTAGTGTTGTGCGTATAATACCTTTGGCCGGTGTGCGGTCATTAAGCCTTCAGCGAGTAATCCTATGGCCTTTTTTGTGTTGGGCCAATAGCCATTGGACCTTATTGGGCTTGTCCATGGTGTCCTTTGGCCAGTAAGACCTTCAGCCAGTGTTTGTTCGGTCATAGGTCCTCCAACCCTATTTTGTGTGTGACCAATAATATTTTCCCTTTTTTACGTCTAGTCAATATGTTCTATGGCCAAGGAGCTTGTCGACTAAGCTTGGCATGGCCAAATCTGTTCGGCAGATATCCTAGATTAGTTCGGCAGCAATAAAATGATAAACTTGTAATTTATATGATAGATCTGGACTTGGAAAAATTGGAAGAAAAGAAGTCTAAAGGGAAGGAAATTAATCAAGTGAGTCTTCACATGGGTATTTTCTTGTGATGCGATAGGAGCATCGATCTATTATTAGAAGTTACTTGATAATGTTCAATTATGTTGGTTCTATGTAGATAAACATATAATTATAAGCTATGATATTAGTGTAGTAATTTAGCATACCAACATGACCATTATATTAGTTCAGTATTTGAGTTCAGTGTTTCAGTTCAATATTGCATTTTAGTATTTCAACTCAGTATTTTGGTTCAGTATATCAAGCATTACAGTATTTCAATTTAGTATTTCACTTCAGTTATCAGTTCAGTATATCAGTTTAGTTATTAGTATATCATCTCAATATATCAATTCAGTTATTAGCATATCAGTTCAGTTATCAGTTTATCACATATGTGTATTATCATAGTCAATATATATTCAGTATGATGGGTTCCTAAGTGAACCTACTGCTCAGTTATCAGTTCAGTATGTTCCTAAAGAGAACCTATCACTCAGGTATTAGTTCAGTATGGTGGGTCCCTAAAAAGTGGACCTACTGCTCAGGTGGCGCCCTAGCTACTAGGGCTGATGAAGATTTCAACAGGGAGAGATAGGGTTGGGGTCATGGCCAGATGAACACACAGGTGATGCATCCTATTCAGTTCAACGGGGTCACTCCCTACAACTCAACTGGCTACCACAAATATACATTTTTTAGCATGCATTCTTAAGGCATCATCAGTTATGCATCATCATCTATGCATCTTTTATTATGCATCAATACAGATTCTTAATCAGATCAGGAACACACTTTCTCACAGTAAAAATTTAATGCCATATAAATGTTAAAAGAGGAAGAGTATCATGATTCAGTATTATTGCATGTTCCCTTGAAATTGAATCATACTTGTATTGTATGAACAATAGGTTTGACTTGTCTAGACTCACACTAGCTGTAGTGCTAATAGAGTTGTTAATTCTACAAGGTTTTTCTTAAGGGAATGCGTTCAAAGATTAGAGTCCTTCTGATATAGATGACATTGAAGAAGAATACCTGAGGTCAGTTGGACCCAAGACCCGCGGAAGCACTCTCCAGACAGACAGCAAAAATGCACCCCGTGCAGAGTATTCTAGCCCAGCCAAGCACGCTACGGTTCGGAGGTCACCTCGACTAAGTGCAGCCAAGCATCGTGTTGAAGCTCAGGTCAGTTACCAACACAGCTCAGTAGCTCAGCAACCCAACTGAAATAAACATTTGCCATGCAGCTCAGGTCGATCATGCAGCTCAGGTCGATCGCCTAATCAGTTCAGTGGCCTGATGGCCCCCACACTTCACAGAAAGAGACACCATCTGGTCCCACCAAACTGTTCCTTTTTACTTTCTTATTCCGGGTTAACCCAACATGTTTAGGGTTATTCTGTTCTTTTTCCTTTTTGGGCCTAATCTGGTCGGCGGCCCATGTTTGTACTTAGGGTTTTGTTTTGTCTTTTGGTATTTTGAGGAAAGCCGCCCTATAAATAGGTCTCCCATATGATTGTAAGGGAGATTGTTATTGAATTTGAAATAGAAAACCTTGACAGCATTGTTGCTTGTTCATTGTACCCATTCCCCTTCGGCATTCTTGCTTGGAATCAACGATTTGGATTGAAGCCGTGTTCTGGTATTTCGTGCGCGAAATCAACAGGTCGCGAGCCTTGACCCTGGCTATTCGTGCGTTCGAATCAACAGGCTTGAGAAGAGAATCAACGGAGGTATTCCAGGTGAATCAATTCGGTATTCTATTTTATTCTATTTTTATCATTTCTGTTAAGTTCCGCTGCATCAGCTTGGTATCAGAGCTCTGTGTCTTGATCCTACCAGAGCTTCGCATTTCGATTCTTATCTGAATTCGAGTGCCATCCCCATACACATGGCTCCTAGGAGACGACCTGCTCATGAACTGGAAGATGACAGGCTCGACAGGCTACAACAGATTGTGGAGACTTTAGCAGCCAGTGTTGCGGCCATCTAACTTCAGCTTCAACCCCAACATCCTGATCAACTTCACCTCCGGCCAAATCATCATGAGGATGAGGAGGTTAAAACCAACCGTACGTACGGAAATGAAGAGGAGAACCCCTTTGCTAAAGATGAGCCCTATCGAAGACTAGAAAGACACCCGCGGATTCTCAATCGACGTGAGGAGCGAGAGATTCCCCCTTCTCCATCAAAATAGGAGTCAGGACTCAAAATTGATATACCAGAGTTCCAAGGAGGTATGAGTCCAGAAGATTTCTTGGACTGGTTATTCGCCGTGGAGGAAGTATTGGAGTTCAAGGAGGTTCCGAAGGACAAACGGGTCCCCCTCGTGGCTACACGTTTCTGCGGAAGAGCGGCGGCCTGGTGGCAGCAGTTGAAGGTCACTCGTGCCCGCATGGGAAAAAGAAAGATTGAGACATGGGAGAAACTCCAAAAACACCTCCGAGAAGCGTTCCTGCCGCACAACTACTCCCGAATCATGTATCAGAGGTTCCAGAACCTTAAACAGGGTACCAGAACAATGGACGATTATACCACTGAGTTTTATCAGCTAATGGCTAGGAGTGACCTGGGTGAGACTAGCGATCAGTTGGTCTCACGATATGTTGGTGGACTACAACTGCATTATCAGGACATGCTTAACATGTTCGATATATATTCCATTTCTGATGCACACCAGAAAGCCCTGCAACTAGAGAAACAACTTTGACGAAAAATGGCCACCCAACCTTGGGCGTCATCCAGCAGTCGTACTGTCCCTCAGGGAACAGGCCGAGATGCACCCCAGCTAAGCAGAGTTCCTGCCCCACTGCCGAGATCAACAAGACCCACTCCTCTTAGTGCGGGTAGATGCTTCAAATGCGGGGAGACATGTCATCGGTTCATTGATTGTAAGAAACCCGCTATTCAGAAGGGTCTGTTCATTGATAGTGAAGGTTTAGTTCGAGTTGAGATGGATCACCCCGAAGTAACCCCGACAGAAGAGCCAGCAGGAGAAAATGTCATAGAAGAAGAAGAACATGTGGATGGTGATTTTGGTCCCTTGCTTGTGGTAAGGCGCGCCTGCCTGACACCCCGAGAAGTTAATGGGAGGGCTGGCTGTGAAACAATATTTTCCAGTCTCACTGCACAGTGACAGGTAAGGTCTGCCGGTTTGTTATTGATTCAGGGAGATGTGAGAATGTGGTCTCAGAGGAAGCTGTAAGAAAACTAGGTCTGACAACTGAGAAGCATCCTAGCCCATACAAGTGGACGTGGTTACAAGACGGTGAGAAGGTGACGGTCTCAAAACACTGCCTAGTATCACTTTCCATTGGTGCTAATTATCGCGACCAGATCTGGTGTGATGTGGTCGAGATGGATGCGTGTCACCTCCTTCTAGGAAGACCGTGGCAATTCGATCACGCCGTACAACATGACGGCCGCAAGAATACCTACAGCTTTACCACTAACAAGGTCAAGGTTATAATCTACCCGAGCAAAGAAGAAGGCCCGAGGGCAACAATTGAGAAAGGCCCGAACCTACTAACCAGGCAGAAGTTTGAAGATGAAATGGTGGAGTCTGGTCTTGTGTATGTTCTGATAGCAAAAGGGCTTGGCCCGCTCGGTTCCCAGAGTGCTCAGCTCGGCAAGGAACAACCCATCTCCTATGATGTCCCCGAATGCGTGCGAAATCTTCTAGTAGAATTTGGAGATGTATTCCCCGAAGAATTACCAACTGGACTTCTGCCTCTGAGAGATACCCAACATCATATCAATCTAGTGCCCGGATCAGCCTTTCCAAACAAACCACACTACCGAATGAGTCCACGAGAGCACGAAGAGCTGAGGTCTCAAGTAGAAGAGCTGCTTCACAAAGGATATGTCAGGGAAAGCCTGAGTCTCTATGCTGTGCCCGCATTGTTAACCCCAAAGAAGGACGGTACTTGGCGAATGTACGTCGATAGCCGCGCTATCAACAAGATCACCGTGCGGTATCGATTCCCTATTCTGCGGCTGGATGATTTGTTAGATCAGCTCAGCGGGGCTACAGTATTCAGTAAGCTTGACTTAAAAAGCGGCTACCACCAAATCCGCATCCGTGAAGGGGACGAGTGGAAGACAGCCTTTAAGACTAGAGAAGGGCTGTTTGAGTGGATGGTAATGCCTTTCGGCTTATCCAATGCTCCTAGCACTTTTATAAGAGTGATGAACCAGCTGTTTCACCCACTAATCGGAAAGTTTGTTGTTGTTTACTTTGACGACATCCTTGTTTACATCCCTGACCCGGACAAACATTTACAACACTTGAGGCAGGTCCTACACTTACTACGAGAAGGTCAGTTGTATGCTTCCCGAGCTAAGTGTTCGTTCATGATGACCAGTGTGCTCTTCCTCGGATATGTGGTGGGTGGAAAAGGAATTTCAGCGGATGGTTCCAAGATTGAGGCAGTTCAGAGGTGGCCCACACCAAAGAATATCCACGATGTCCGCATCTTTCATGGCCTAGCCTCTTTTTACAAAAGATTCATCCCCAACTTCAGCACTATCATGGCCCCCATCACTGATTGTATGCGAGCTGGACAGTTCCATTGGACGGAAGATGCCGTACGAGCTTTTGATGAGATCAAGGACCGCTTAACCTTAGCTCTTGTACTTGCCTTGCCAGACTTCTCCAAGCCCTTCGAACTACACTGTGACGCCTCGAAGATGGGGATTGGAGCTGTTCTCAGTCAGTGTGGTCGCCCCATTGCTTTCTTCAGCAAAAAACTGCACGGTGCCACATCCAATTACAGTACGTATGACGGTGAATTCTACGCCATCATCCGAGCCTTGAAGCATTGGTACCCTTATCTCTCTCAAAGCGATTTCATCCTATTCTCTGACCATAATGCTCTCAAACACATTAATAGTCAAGATAAGCTTTCAGCTTGACATGCCAGATGAGTGACCTACTTACAACAATTTACCTTCTTTATCCGACACAAATCTAGGGTGCAGAACAGTGTGGCTGATGCCCTCAGTCGCCGAACTTGTCTTCTCAACACCACGCGGAATAAGGTCATGGGCTTTGACTCTTTCAGGGAACTTTTAGAAACTGATATGTATTTCAAACAGATTGCTCAAGAAGTGTCGGAAGGGGGTCATCCTGAATATTCGCTGCATGATGGGTTCTTATTCAAAGGTAACCAGTTGTGTGTGCCTGACTCGAGCCTCCGCCTTAAGATCATCAAAGAACTCCATGAAGAAGGACATGTCGGAAGGGACAAAACTATTCAGCTAGCGATTCCTATTTCTGGCCTTCCATGCGGCGCGACATTATTAGGAGGGTGGAACGATGCAGAGTCTGTCAAATTGCCAAAGGAACTGCAATCAACGCAGGCCTTTACTTACCTCTCCCCATCCCCGATCATCCTTGGTCCAGTGTCAGTATGGACTTCGTCCTGGGATTACCGCGTACCCAGCGTGGATTTGACTCTATTTTTGTGGTAGTAGATCGATTCACCAAGATGGCCCACTTTATAGGGTGCCGGAAAACCAATGATGCCGTCCACATTTCCCAGATTTACTTTAAGAAGGTATACCGAATGCATGGCCTTCCGATGTCTATCATTTCTGACAGGGATACGAAGTTCCTCAGTCATTTCTGGAGGTGCTTGTGGAAATTGACCAACACCAAATTAGATTTCAGTAGCGCTTATCACCCCCAGACAGATAGGCAGACTGAAGTGGTTAGTCGATCTTTGGGAAACCTGTTAAGATACTTAGTGGGAGAACAACCTAAGAGTTGGGACCAGAAGATGTATCAGGCCGAATTTGCCTTCAACAAGTCAGTCAACCGCAGTACAGGACTCAGCCCGTTCATGGCCAACTACGTATATCAGCCCCGGGCCCCTATGGATCTAGCCCCAATCCCCAGCAAGACAAGGACCCACAAGAAAGCTCAGGATATGATCAGTGACCTACAGAACGTCCACACCCAGGTTCAACACAACCTAGAAAGGTCCAGGGCTAAATACAAAAAAATTGCTAACAGAAGTAGATGACTGGTAGAGTTCCAGGAAGGAGATTTTGTCTGGGCCGTTTCAACGAAGGACAGATACCCCGCACATGAGTACAGCAAGTTAGCAGCACGGAAGAGAGGGTCGTATGAGATTGTCGAGAAAATCAACACCAACGCCTACAGACTACTACTTCCCAGTCACCTCAATATTTCAGATGTTTTTAATGTCAAACATCTCTGGCCTTATCATGGAGACAGCTCAGAGGAGGAGGACATGCAAAATTCGAGGACGAATTCTCTCCTACCTGGGGAGGATGATGCAGACGGCATTGCAGAAGAATACCTCAGGTCAGTTGGACCCAAGACCCGCGGAAGCACTCTCCAGACAGATAGCAAAAGCGCACTCCGTGCAAATTATTCTAGCCCAGCCAAGCACGCTACGGTTCAGACGTCACCTCGACTAAGTGCATCCAAGCATCGTGTTGAAGCTCAGGTCAGTTACCAACACAGCTCAGTAGCTCAGCAACCCAACTGAAATTAACATTTGCCATGCAGCTTAGGTCAATCATGCAGCTCAGGTCGATCGCCTAATCAGTTCAGCGGCCTGACGGCCCCCACACTTCACGGAAAGAGACACCATCTGGTCCCACCAAACTGTTCCCTTTTACTTTCTTATTCCGGGTTAACCCAACATGTTTTGGGTTATTCCGTTCTTTTTCCTTTTTGGGCCTAATTTGGTCGGCGGCCCATGTTTGTACTTAGGGTTTTGTTTCCTCTTTTGGTATTTTGGGGAAGGCCGCCCTATAAATAGGTCTCTCGTATGATCGTAAGGAAGATTGATATTGAATTTGAAACAGAAAACCTTGACAACATTGTTTGTCACGCCCCAGATTTTCAAACCATTTTTTTTAATAATATTAAAATACTATTTATTTACAAATGGGGACACAAGCATGGATCACTATCATTAAACAAAAGTCTACAAACCAACCACGTCCCATTACAAGTTTACCGAAAATCCGAGAGTGAATGCGAAAATATCAACCATAGTTCAAACCATAGAATAGGTAGAAGAGAAGGTAAAACGAAGTTTAGTTATTACATGCCATAAGGTCAAATAACCCACAAACCGGGTATTTTAATTAAAT